>WNWK01034553.1:0-20387 GCA_009830355.1 Cherax destructor
AAGAAAATGCCTGGAACCAGTGATGTTGATGTTGATGATATTAAGGCCAGCAAAGGCTGGTTCGAAAAATTTAAGAAGCGAACTGGCATACACAGTGTTGTAAGGCATGGTGAGGGTGCCAGTTCAGATAAACAAGGGGCTGAAAAATTTGTGCGCGACTTTAAAAAATATGTAGAGGCTGAAAATTTCAAACCCCAACAAGTGTTTAATTGTGACAAAACAGGCCTCTTTTGGAAGAAAATGCCAAGGAGAACCTACATCACGCAGGAGGAAAAGGCAATGCGAGGACACAAGCCTATGAAAGACAGGCTAACTCTCATGTTGTATGGTAATGCTAGTGGGGATTTTAAAGTGAAGCCTTTACTGGTGTATCACTATGAAAATCCCAGAGTGTTCAGGAACTACAGTGTTGACAAGAGTAAATTGTGTGTGTTTTGGAAGTCTAATGCTAAGGCATGGGTCACTAGGGAAATTTTCCTGGAATGGTTTAATCAAGTGTCTGGCCCCAGTGTGAAGAAATATCTATTGGAGAATAAATTGCCACTTAAGTGCCTCCTGGTAATGGACAATGCTCCTGGTCATCCTCAAGACTTGGACGCCCAAATGTCTAAGGATTTCAAATTTGTAACAGCGAAGTTCTTGCCTCCTAACACCACTCCTCTCCTCCAGCCCATGGACCAGCAGGTCATTGCAAACTTCAAAAAACTGTACACCAAAGCAATGTTTCAAAGGTGCTTTGATGTGACCAATGATACTAAATTGACCCTAAAAGAGTTCTGGAAGGATCACTTCGATATCTTCCATTGCATAGGCCTTATAGATAAAGCTTGGCAGGGAGTGACTTCCAGGACGATGAACTCTGCTTGGAGAAAGTTGTGGCCAGATTGTGTCCCAGAGAGGGATTTTGAAGGGTTTGGGGCTGGCCCTGAGGAGCCTGTGGAAGTTGTGGAAAGTATTGTGGCATTGAGGAATTGCATGGGGTTGGATGTAAGTGGCGAAGATGTGGAAGAGTTGGTGGAGAACCACAATGAAGATCTAACCACTGAAGAGCTGCAAGAGCTTGAGCTGCAACAACAACAAAACAGATCTGAGGAAATTGCTTCAGTGGAGGAAGAGAGATGTAAGGTGCCTTCTTCAGAGATTAAGGAGATTTGTGCAATGTGTAGTAGGGTGCATTCATTTGTGGAGGAACATCACCCTGACAAAGATGTTGCAATCCGTGCTGGCTACTTTTACAATGACAATGCCATGTCCCATTTTAGGGACATTTTAAAGAGCTGCCAGACACAGAGCTCTCTGGAGAGATATTTAGTGTAGAAACATAATCTCGCCAGCAAGTGCGTTTAGCGTCACGTATGACACGGCGAGCAATTGCTCTCTTCTGCTTAAAATCAATGAGTCTCTCTGTGGTTTTGTTATACCGATACCTGCCCCACACAGCGCGTTTCAAATGTACTGCCCGAGCACAAGCAGGAGACCACCAAGGCACTCACTTCTGAGAATGCTTGCCCGAGGTTTGGGGGATAGAATGTGAAGCTGCCGTGAAGACGGAGGACGATAAGAGATGTAAAACCTCATCAATGGAGGACGAGGAAGGAACTTCATGAAAGGCAGTAAGATGTGCGTAAAGGTCCCATTTCGCCCGGTCAAATTGCCAGCGTGGGCTACGAGGAGGTGGAGAATACGAAGGGGACCTAAGGATGATTGGGAAATGATCGCTATCATGCAAGTCCAGGAGGACAGACCAGGTGAAGTCAAGGACAGTTGATGAAGAGCAGATGGAAAGATCGATGCAGGAGAAAGAATGAGTTCGGGGATCAAAATGGGTAGGAGTACCCGTATTTAAAACATGGAGAGGGAGAGAAGCAAGAAATGCCTCCAACTGAACGCCACAGGAGTCACAGTGCGACCCTCCCCAAAGAAATTGGTGTGCATTAAAATAGCCAAGTAATAGAAGGGGTGGCGGCAAGGAAGAAACCAGAAAATCAACATCTGGGATAGACATTGCTCCCGAAGGGGAGAGATATAAAGAACAGAGTGTATACCACTTATTCAAGTGGATACGGGCTGCGGTGTAATGTAGAGAAGCATGAACATAGAGCTGACGGTATGGAACACCAGTGCGTATAAGAAGAGCATTTTCGTTAAAGGTTCCATCGGAAAAAGGATCCAATGAATACAACAAATCATAGCCTGAAAAGGGCCGGATAACAGAGGATTGCAATTTGGGTTCTTGCAAACAGACACCAACAGGGGAAAACTGGGAGAGCAACACCTGAAGCTCACCCCGGTTACCCCTAAGGCCTCGGATATTAGACTGCAAATAAGCCATGATTTATAGAGAGAAAGATAGAAGTTGAAGTTAGAGGTATCTATGGACTAGGGTTAGAAAAGTCCACGTGTGTAGGCAGTGGAAGACTCGTAATCAGAGAAGGAGTGGGACGCTGTGAAGGAAGAAGGGGTGTAGACGGAGAAGAGATAGGAGTAGGAACCGAAGGTGGAGCGGTGTCCATCAACGTTCCAGACTCTGCAATAAATTCTGCGATAGCTTCCAGATTTTCGGAAGACAAAGATGCAGAATGTGGGACTACATTAGAAATGGAAGGAGAGTGAGCAACCATCGAGGAGACTATAGACTGTACTAAAGTAGAGGGCGAGGAGATGGAAGAGGAAACTGTTGAAGGGGCTTGGGAGGGGACAGGAGTGGAAGTGGCCTGGGAAGGGACAGTCAGGGAAGGAACTTTAGAGGGGACAGGGGATGAAGATATTGTACGAGGAGGAGGATGAACCTCCACACACGTTACAGAACTAGTCGGAGGCGAAGAACCCGGCAATAGGGATTTTTTGCCAGACTTATGAGAAGGGGGGGCGCTGAGACTTAGGTGGGGGATGAGGGCGTGTAGACACAGAACTGTGCGAGTAAGTAGAGGAAGGAGAGTGGACAGTATGGGATGCTGAGGTAGGGACCTCAGAGCCAAGAACAGCTAAAGGATTCGAGATAGGGATGACAGAGGATGTTGTAACCACAGAGGAAGTCGAGGAAGTTGGGACCCCAGAAGTGGGGCGACGTTTAGCAATGCGAGAATAGGAAATATGGGGAAGTCTCCCTTGAAGGCGTAGATGAGAGACGGCCATAGCATATGAGAAGCCTTCTGCCTCTTTGAGACAACGAATTTCCCGCTCATTCAGGTAAACCTGACAACAGCGAGAGTACGATGGATGTGCCTCATGACAGTTAAGGCAAGAGGGAGGTAGAGTACAAGAAGGACTGGCATGGTCATCGGCACCACAGACTGGGCATTCAGCCATGGACCTGCAATATTTCGCTGGATGACCAAAATGCCAGCAGTTTCTACACTGTTGTGGTGTAGGGGTCACCTTTCGAACTTGTAAACGTTGACCTGCAATGTAGACCGAAGGTGGTAGTTCACGGCAGTCAAATGTTAAACGAGCTATATTGCAAGGATAACGTCTTCGCTTATTGGCAGGGAGGACAAAAGTGTCAACTTTAAGGATAGGGAGTTCTTGGAGCTAAAGCTGCTCCAAAATGTCATCACCACATGTCTGGAAATTCCGTTGGACAATGGTGTGGGGTAAAATGACAGAAACACTACAAGAATTGAGAGAATGATGCTTGTCAATAGTGATAGGAACAGTATCTATGGTCGTAAGAAGAGAAAGATCACGAGCTTGGCCAGCATTCTGGACTGTGATGATGCGAGTGCCGCTCTTGAGAGCATGAAATGAGATATCTTTACCAACATGGCGTAGCAGAGCCTTACCAATACTATGATCTGAAAGATAGGTATTAGGAGAAGTCGGTCGCAGAGTAAAAAAACTTTGTCCATTGAGTAGTGTGAAACAAAGAGTTTAAGGGGAGTGCGTGACAAGCTGGTCGTTTCTGAGATGAACGAGAAGGAAGTGTCGAATCGTCATGTAAGGGTTGTGGTCGTTTGTGTGCGGGACCGGGGGTGATCCGACGTGTGATGGGCGGGCAATCTGAAAAATGCCGCACCGTTGCGGGAGAAGCCGGAATCAAGGTCAGAGAAGAGCAAAGGTCAAATGTGTCAAAAGGGCCGGTCAGAACCCCGGTACCTGAAGCAGGTGACGAACCGGCACCAGCAAGAGGTATATGGGCATGAGAGGTGTCCAAAGAGTTGTCCGTTAACGAGGCAGGGTCAGTACTGGGTGCGATATCAAGAAGGGGCCCGGGGGTAGGTTCACAATTTAGGGCATCCATGGTTAGGTTCACGGGCTAGGGCATCCATGGTTAGGTTTCTTCTTCCTTTTTGTTTTTTAAGAAAAAAAAAAAAGAGAAGAAAATAAAAAATAAAAAAAATAATAAAAAAAGGGGGGGACGTGGAGGAATAGCTCTTAGGAGGAATGAAAGGGGCATAAATCACCCTCCACGCCCAAGAGGACCTCAACACCACAAGTAGGGCAGATGCTGCATGGAACCCGTGCCATACCCTACCCTTCACGCCAGTAACCCAGCGATCCGGGATAGCAATCTCACATCCACCGAGCTACCTCGGCGGACAAAAGAGAGGGCGGCTGGATATCCACCACAAAGCATACCTCCTTCGGTCACCACCCCCGGAATCCGAAAGGTGGCCTCCAGAGATACACCAGTTGCCCGAAAGATACCCAAAGCCACCCCCCGGGAGACCGGAGAGGGAGGGGCATCCCCAGGCGATCAAGATTCCACAGCAAACTACACCACCGCCAAGAACCTCAACGGAAAGGGGTAGACCACGGTACCCTTCCCCCTACCTAGGAACTAGAATGCCTGTGGAGGGAAGCTCCCAGGAGAAAAATGGGAAGGAAATAAGGGAGGGATGAGGAGGAGGAAAAGGAAAAGGGAGGATGGGGAAAAAGGGAAAAGGTAGGGGGGATTGGGGGGTAATTAGGTTCGGTCTAAGGATGACCATCGAGTAGAAACCTCATATGGGTCAAAATAACCTGGGACAGTCACTGGGTACACTCTAGCTAGGGACAGACTTCACATTATAGCAAGTTCATTCCTCAATCAGTTCTTACATGGGAAACTGGGACCCTGCTGGTCCTTGATCCCATTAACACTAGCAAAGGTGTGAAACCAATGGAAACCTGTGACAGTATTAATGTTAATTTTACATAAGCTGTGTCAGTGGCGATTGCTTTAGTCAAGCACCTCACGAGTTTCCATATAGCTCTCTCCTTTTCTGGTCCTTCAAACATAGATAAGCTCCAGTGTGATGGAGCAATGCATTAGACAAGTTAGGTCAATTTACTTGCATACAGAAATCAAAGTCTTTGACAACTTCAAAAGAAGTGGGATCGTAATATCATTTGGCGAATTTCTAGTCTCTGCAAAAAGACCACATTTCGTGCTCTTACCTTTCTGTGTTGTCTATTGCTGGCTCGTATTTATGAGCTGGATTACGTAATTATTATTTACTGCATACACCAGCGTCTAGGTTAAGCATAGTAATTGCTCACCGGTTATAAATTCCTAGGTTAAGTCACACTTGTAGGACACAGCCAGCTCCCAATAAGCTACCAAGAAATCCCAGGTTGTAATGTAATATATTCAGAGTGCCCGGGGCCAGAATACTGAACTGTAATTCAGATTCTAAGTTGAAGACTGCATTAAGTTATCTACATCATTTAACAGTTTTTTCTGGGAGGAAACTACATTATAGCAGGTTGCATGCCTATTAACACAGTAGTAAAAGGTATTTTGAAATTGGCAAATTTCTTTCATGAATAATGCAGTTCGAGTGTGGCAATAGACCTGGTGGAACACAAGTTTCCACGACCAGCAGGTAGGTACGAGATTACTGTCAATGATTGCAACTTAATTTCTCAAAGTATAAAATACTGTATCAGACAACATGGGGAACGGAGAAGAATCCTTTGTCCATAAGAAATGTGTGTCATAAGAAGAAACTAAAATGCCAGGAGCAAGGTGATAGTTACTCCTTCTCCTGTATAAATTACTAAATGTAAAAAGAAAAACTTTTGTTTCTTCTTTCTCGGGTCACCCTGCGTTGGTGGGAGATAGGCAGTCTTAAAAAAAATAATTAGGCCATTAACCCTTTCGGGGTTTTGGTCGTACTAGTACGTTTTACGCCCTGGGGTTATTGACGTACTAGTACGCCTAAATTCTAGCGCCCAAAAATCAAGCAGAAACAGGCTGTTAGGCCTAGATGTGATAGAATGGGCCTGTGAAGTGTGCGCAGTATAAAAAAAACTCTGACAATGTTTTTGGTTTAAAACAGCGACTTTGCAGTCTATTTTCGTATGGTATTTATGCTTGTATTCTCGTTTTCTTAGTCTCATTTTATAGAATAGATAATATATTACAGAAATAGAGATAATTTTGACTGGTTTCACGATGACAAGTACCTTGAAACTGAGCACAAAGTAGCGAAAATGTTCGATTTTGTCCGAAGTTCAAGAGTAAACAAATCACACCATGCGTCCAATACACATTAACTGGTGAGTCTAATATTCTTGCACAAGTGCGCTGATATTATTTATACCATTTTTACAATGATGCAGTTGTATACATAACAGTAAATCTTTTTTTTTTTGTGAGAATAAAAATTCAAAATGGAAAGCAAAAGTAATGTAAGAGGGGCCTGGAGACGTGACTAATGAACAGAGATGTTATTTTAGTGCCAGGAATGTCTGCCTTGTTTATTCTGGACCCTATTTTGAAATTGGCATCGCTTGAAATTTGTGTGAAATTGGCCAAATTGCCATTTTCTGACCACTATTTTGGGTAGTTGAAACTGGTAAATAGGCGGTTTCTTGTACTCAAGCGATAGAAGAAATGGAGTTCTAGCGAAATAGCTATGATTTTAGTGGACTGGAACATTGGAATTGACCAAAAATAGGGCTCGAAGTGCGTGAAATCGCCGATGCGTAAACATCTTTGAGACCGATAACTTCGTGAGAGGATAATTCCGTAAGTTTTCATTCAAATTTCAAACTTTTGGTGTCGTTATGATCGGAAAAAGATTATCATTTCATAAGAATTTTTTTTTTTTTCCAAAAAATTTTTGACCCTGAGAACGTGTTTCAGAGAAGGCCTGTCGACCCCCAATGTCCACTGTACAGTGGACCCTCGAGTTTTGGCTACCCTGAGTATCGGCCAACTCGAGTTTTGGTCGCTTTTTTCGGCTCAATTTTAGCCCGACTATCACCCATTTCTTCGAGTTTCAGCCCGCGTACCAGACCTGTCCGCCTGCCTGCGCTTACGCGCCTCCCCGTGCAGGCGCCGTGAGCCAGTCTAGCTTTGTTTACCATTGAGTGAACATTACCCGGCGTGCTCATCCAAACATTTCACAATAAATTCAGTGCTTCTTCATTAATTGTCACTGTGAAATAAGCCACCATGGGTCCAAAGAAACTTTCTAGTGGTACCCCTGTGGTAAAGAAAGTTAGAAACACCACAGAATTGAAGAAGGAAATACAGTGGACCCCTGGTTATTGGCCGTTCCTGATATCGGCCAACTCGGTGATAGGCCGGTTTTTTGGCTCCCGGTTATCAGTCGTTTTTTTCGCTTATCGGCCATATGGGACATGTCCGGCTGAGGCAGCTTGCGCTTCGGTTTGCCTGTGTCTCTCGGTGCGTGAGGAAGCTTCTGCTCATTCATTAAAACACTTTACTTGTTTTTCGTGGTTTTCTGTCAGTGCAACTGCGAAATAAGTAACCATGGCTCTCAAGAAAGTTCCTAGTAAAGTTCCTGTGGTAAAGAAAGTGAGAAACACCATGGAATTTAAGAGAGAGGTGATTGAGAAATACGAGTGGTATGCAGGTGTTGGAACTTGCCAGGATGCATAGAAAAAACAAATCAACTATTACATCCATCCTGGCAAAGAAAGAACAAATCAAGGATGCTGATGTTACCAAAGGAGTAACTTTTCTAACGAAACAAAGGTCACCAATGATGGAACAAATGGAAAAGTTATTGTGGATTAATGGAAAAAGAAATATTGGGAGACAGTGTAGTGGAGTCTGTTATTTGTGAGAAGGCAACGCATTTGCATGAGGATCTTGTGAAGAAAACTCCTGCAACAAGTGCTGCTGGTAGTGAATTTAGGGCCAGCAAAGGCTGGTTTGACAGAGTTAGGAAACGCAGTGGCATACACAGTGTTGTAAGGCATGGTGAGGCAGCCAGTTCAGACAAACGTGCTGCTGAAAAGTTTGTGAGTGAATTTAAGGGGTACATAGAGACTGAAAAATTTGAACCCCAACAAGTGTTTAATAGTGATGAAACAGGCCTGTTTTGGAAGAAAATGCCAAACAGGACCTTCATTACTCAGGAGGAAAAGGCACTGCCAGGACACAAGCCTATGAAAGACAGACTAACTCTTATGATGTGTGCCAATGCCAGTGGTGATTTTAAAATGAAGCCTTTACTGGTGTATCACGCAGAAAATCCCAGACCCTTCAAGAAACACAATGTTAACAGGAATAAGTTGTGTGTGCATTGGAAGGCTAACACTAATGCATGGGTCACTAAGGACTTTTTCATGGAATGGTTGACTGGAGTGTTTGGCCCTAGTGTGAAGAAATACCTCCTGGAAAAGAAATTGCCACTCAAGTGCCTCCTGGTACTGGACAATGCTCCTGCACATCCTCACAACTTGGAAGAGTGTTTGTCTGACAACTTCAATTTCATCAGAGTGAAGTTCTTTCCTCCTAACACCACTCCTCTCATCCAGCCCATGGACCAGCAGGTCATTGCAAACTTCAAGAAACTGTACACCAAAGCAGTGTTTCAGAAGTGCTTTGATGTGACCTCAGACACTGCATTGACCCTAAAACAGTTCTGGAAAGATCACTTCAATATTGTGCATTGCATAGGCCTTAAAGGTAAGGCTTGGGAGGGAGTGACTTCCAGGACTTTGAACTCTGCTTGGAGACCACTGTGGCTGGATTGTGTTGAAAAAAGGGATTTTGAAGGATTTGAGGCTGACCCTGACCACCCTGTGCCTGTTGTGGAAGATATTGTGGAAGATATTGTGGCATTGGGGAACAGCCTGAGGTTGGAAGTGAGTGGTGAGAATGTGGAAGAGTTGGTGGAGGAGCACAGGGTAGAGCTAACAACTGAAGAGCTGCAAGAGCTGGAACTGGAACAGCATCAGACCAGATCTGAGGTTATTGCTTCACAGAAGGAGGAAGAGAGAGAGAGGAGGAGGTGCCTTCTTCAGTGCTTAAGGAGATGTGTACAAAGTGGAATGAGTTGCAGACATTTGTTGAAAAACACCACCCTGAGCAAGCTGAAATGAGCCATCTGTGCAACCACTTCAGTGACAGAGCCATGTTGCACTTCAGGAAAATATTAAAGAGTCGCCAGAAACAGAGGACTGTGGACAATTATTTCACGAGGCAGGGATCCAGTGACTCTCAAGCTGGTCCTAGTGGCATTAAAAGAAAAAGAAGGGAAGTAACCCCAGATAAGGACTTGTTACCCGAAGTCATTTTGGAGGGGGGATTCCCCTTCCAACCACTAACACCCTCTCCCTGTCGTCCTCCCTATCTTCCAGATGCCTGCAACTCTCTTCAATAAAGGTAAGTAAATGTTATTTATTAATCTGTTTTTTATTATTTAGTATTATGTAGTAGTATTTATAGTTTTAATAATGTTGTTTTGTGTATGTAGAACTATAATTAAAATGTATTTTTTGTGAATATTTTTGGGTGGAACGGATTAATTGTATGTATTTACATTATTTCTTATGGGAAATAAGGTTTTGAATTACAAATTCATCGTGTTAAGAACTAGCTCCTGGAACGAATTAAGTTCGTTAGTCGAGGGACTACTGTATTTACATTATTTCTTATGGGAAATATTAGTTCAACTTTCGGCAAGTTTGAGTTGAGGCCTAGCTCCTGGAATGGATTACGGCCGATACTCGGGGGTCCACTGTATAATGAAATGAAACCATAAAGGATATGGATAAAAAACAGGACGTGGTAGCTAGATGTTGCCACGTTTGTGTGCATCATCCAATAATTAATGTACGCTTCTCAGTGTGTGTATTACCCCACACAACAAGTAAGGTTGCTAGATGTTGGCAAATTTTCTAGTTGCTTTTCTCGTGGGAGGCGTTAGGATGCATCACCTAGGTAATAACTTAAGTAATATTTTGCCCGAAATGCTCTGCATACAAGGGGCTTTTGACATGTACACTCAACTATTATATTCCTTTGTACAACCACATATCATGTCAAAATAAATTTGTTATTGTTAATAATATATGTTCTTCACTCAGTTGAAATAATGAAATTAATAAAATAGATCAAACAAAATGCTTGAAACCATCAAGTCCGCATAACTTCTTTATAATTATACAGTCCACTTAACTCTTTAACTGTCCAGACCCCCAATCTGAAAAGTGTCCACAAGGTCTAAAAATTAAAAAAAAAAAAAAAAAAAAAAAAAATCTAATGAAAAGGTAGAGAACTTTTTTCCGAAGCTAATAAAACAAAAAATACAAAATTTGATGGAAAAACTTACAAAATTATGATTTTGCAAATTTTTATGTGTCAGCGATATTTATGTATCAGCAATTTTGCCCACTTTGAGTGCAATTTTTAGGCCCATTACATTATTCCAGCCGACCAAATTCTTAGCTGTTTCGTTAATATGGTTCCCATTTTATTGAGTGAGCACAAAAACTGCCAAATCAACTATTTCAACTATCCAATAAAGTGATCAGAAATTGGTAATTTGGCAAATTTCACACAAATTTCAAAATATGCCAATTTCAAAATAGGGTCAAGAATAAAAAATGCAGGCATTCCTGACATTAACATTTCTTCTGTTCATCAGTTATGCTCCCAGGTTTTACACATTAATTCCATTTTGATTTTTTAGTCGCACAAAGAATTTTTATTCACACAAAATAATGAAAGATTTACTGTTATGCAGTATTGTAATAATTGTATAATGTCAGCGCATTCGTGAACACATATTAAACCAACAAGTTGGACTTGTATTGGACAAGTGACGCGATTTGTTTACTCTGGAATATTGGAAAAAAATTGAATATTTCAGCTACTTTGAGCTCAGTTTCAAGCTACTTTCAGTCCTGAAACCAATCGAAACCATCTCTATTTCTGTAATATATCTTTCATTCTACCAAATGATACCAAGAAACTGAGAATACAATCATAAAAACCATCCAAAAATACACCGCAAAGTCGATATTTTAAACCAAAAATAGTCGTATTTTTTCTCATTATGTGCTGCGTGGGGCAGAATTTTTTTTACATGGTGCATACTTACTGCACTGACCCATTCTCTCATATCTTGGCCCAAATTTACTTTGTGAGCCAAGTTCATCACGTAGGTCTATGGCACAGACAGACTTCAAACCTGGTGAAGTGGTTAACAGCCAATTTTTCTGGTGAAAATTTTCATAATATACAGGAACCATATGTCCCACAAGTCTCCAAAATAAATCAACATCAATAAGTTATAATTTGTTTTTGTGTTAAGAGTTCTCCCCAGTGTGTGGAAGTTAATTCGAGATATTGTTCTTGTGGAAAAATCTCCCACATATTTTGTAACAAGGTATACGATAGGGTGAAGAGGGAAGCAATGTGGGAAATGTTGCAAGTGTATGGAATAGGTGATAGGTTACTGAAAGCAATTATGAGTTTTCATGAGGACAATGAAGCTCAGGTTAGGGTATGTAGGAGAGAAGGAGATTATTTCCCAGTAAAATTAAGCCTTAGACAGGGATGCATAATGTCACTATGGTTGTTCATTATATTTATAGATGGGGTTGTAAGAGAAGTGAATGCTCGGGTGTTGGGAAGAGGTGTGGGATTAAAAAATAAAGAATCTAACAAAGTGAGAGTTCTCACATTTACTTTTTGCTGATGACACTGTGCTCTATGGAGATTCTGAAGAGATGTTGCAGAGGTTGGTGGATGAATCTGGGAAGGTATGTAAAAGAAAAATGGCATGGGATGAAAAAAAAAAACACTGGCCAAGGATGATAGGCAACACTGTACAGGAACAGATTGAAGGAAATAAAACTACAAATTTAAAACTAAATTAAAAGTTGCAAAACAAAAAAGTTCATTACCATCAGGGAGGTCCTGCTTATTTGCAAAAACAAGTATAATGGCATCTCTCATTTCACGGTCATTAATAATTCGATGGAGTTCTTGTCTGGCTTCATCCACACGGTCTCGATCAGCACAGTCAACAACAAATATAAGCCCTTGTGTACCAGTATAATAATGTCTCCACAATGGCCGGATCTTGTCTTGTCCACCAACATCCTGCCAAGAGAAAAAAAATATTCATGTCAATGAATTAATATTTTGGACGAACATCGTTTACATAAAAAACTAAACGTATTTTTTTCCATACAAGTATTGTTTCTATTTTACTAAATTATTTTAACAACTGTCCTTCATTGTATCAACTGATAATGTATAGACCCAGTTGAGTTTGCTGGGGATTGAATTGTACTTCCTTGTCCTTCACCTTAACCCTTAAACTGTATGCTCATCATTAAATTATGATGGGTGGAAGGCACCGGACATAATTTTATGGTCTAAGTGATACCCTACTCTGGTACATTTGCCGACGAGCCAAAAAAGTTATACTGGCTTGTCAAATGAAAGCAGGTTGTCTCAGGATTTCCTATGGCTACTGGTTATTTATATGGTGGGTAGTTTTGAGTCCATGGCTCCCCTGCACTATGTGATCTTGAAGGCCAACTTCATCAAACATTTCTGGCTATTGATGAATTAATATGGGCAGGAGTAAGTCACTGACACAAGAAAATTGCAGAGATCAATGGATTACATAAGACAGGCCATGAAACAAAAGAAATAGAAGCCAGCGATGTGCATTTGCATCCAGTGAAGACCTGGTAGTGCCATTTCCTTGAAGACAGTGCTGAAACTAAAAGCAGGAACAGGGAAAACCTAGAAAAATTACCCCCACTTACGTTAACTACTAACGTACCTAGAATTAGTCCGTTATTTGCCCCAAAATTTCACTCGGTGTGGTGCAAGGTTTTTATGTAAAACAGTGCTCCTTGCCACATCATAAAATCTCCTGTTCAATATCTCCATGACTGTGAAGTACTTTTCTACAATGATTTGACAAGAAACTTCCCAGATGTGAACCCCACCAAGAAAATCTCGGTTGAAACAGAGATCTTCTAGAAGGACATCACCTGGAGTTTACCTGGAGAGAGTTCCGGGGGTCAACGCCCCCGCGGCCCGGTCTGTGACCAGGCCTCATGGTGGAATCAGGGCCTGATCAACCAGGCTGTTACTGCTGGCCGCACAGAGTCCAACGTACAAACCACAGCCTGGCTGGTCAGGTACCGACTTTAGGTGCCATTAACATTCTACCTCAAATTGCTAGGGTTACTTACACACACAACAGGCCAAATATCTGTTGACAAGTGCCTCTGACATCTGGTAACAGACACAGGGAGAGGGAGGGAAGGAGAGGGAGAGAAGGAGAGGGGGAGGGGGAGAGAGAGAGAGAGAAGGAGATAGAGAAGGAGATAGAGAGGAGAGAGAAGGAGAGAGAGAAGGAGAGAGAGAAGGAGAGAGAGAAGGAGAGAGGGAAGGAGATAGGGAAGGAGATAGGGAAGGAGATAGGGAAGGAGATAGGGAAGGAGATAGGGAAGGAGATAGGGAAGGAGATAGGGAAGGAGATAGGGAAGGAGATAGGGAAGGAGATAGGGAAGGAGGAGGAGAGGAAGAGATAGGGAAGGAGATAGGGAGGAGAGGAAGGAGAAGGGAAGGAGATAGGAAGGAGAAGGAGGAGAGAGGAGATAGGAGGAGAGGAGAGAGAGGAGATAGGAGAGAGAGAGAAGAGAGAAGAGAAGAGAGAGAGAGAAGAGAGAGAGAGAGAGAGAGAGAAGGAGAGAGAGAGAGAGAGAGAGAGGAGAAGAGGAGAGAGAGAGAGAGAGAGAGGAGGGAGAGAGAGGAGAGAGAGGAGAGAGAGGGGAGAGAGGAGAGAGAAGGAGAGAGAGGAGAGAAGGAGAGAGAGGAGAGGAGAGAGAGAGGAGAGAGAGAGAGAGAAGGAGAGAGAGAGGAGAGAGAGAGAGAGAGAGAGAGAGAGAGAGAGAGAGGAGAGACGAAGAGAGAAGAGGCAAGAGAAAGGAAAAGGGGCGCTATTACAAACAAAAGGCAAAGCATCAGAGATAAGCAGATAAAATATCAAGGAAGCTTGAGAGAAAGGAAAATATCAAACTTAAGCTTAGGGAATCGTATAGGAGCCAAGAAATACAGGAAGAACTTAAGCCATAAATGAAATTGAAAAAAAAAAAAATCTTTTATGCCAAATCTAGAGCAAAAACATCCAGTATTGGACCGGTACTTAGACGAGATGGGACTTACACAGATGACAGCAAAGAAATAAGCAAGATACTGAAGTCCTAAAATGGCTCAGCATTTAGTGAGTCATTAATCTGACTAAGGGTTGACAATCTAAATTATTTTTTTATGACTGAGACTCAAAATTTGGCCAATTCAAGAATTTCCGATGTAATCCTAACACCACAGGACTTTGAAAAAGCAATAAATGACATGCCCATGCACTCTGCCCCAGGCCCAGACTCGTGGAACTTTGTATTCATCAATAACTGCAAGAAACCCCTTTCACATGCATTAACTATTCTATGGAGGCACATGGACACAGGGGTCATCCCACTGTCACTAAGTACAGCAGATATAGTCCCACTCCACAAGGGTGGCAGTAACGAAATTGCACAGAATTACAGACTGACTGCACTAATGTCTCACATCATAAAAACCTTTGAAAGGGTTCTAAGAAGCAAGATCACTAACCATTTGGATACCCATCACTTGCACAACCCAGGATAGCATGGGTTTTGAGCAGGTCGCTCCTGCCTCTCACAGCTACTGGATCACTATGACATTGTCTTGGATGCATTGAAGAACAATCAAAATACAGTGGTACCCCGACTTACGATATTAATCCGTCAGAGAGGGCATATTTTAAAGCGAAACAATCGTTAAACGAATCAATTTTCCCCATAAGAAATAATGGAAATAAATTTAATCCGTCCAAGACTTCCAAAAGTAGTTAAATAAATATTTTTTAGAACTTTTGGACATTAAATAATAAATAATTGAATAAAGAATACATAAATACACATGCAAATATTGTACAATAACATGTCACTTACATTTATTGAAGAGTTGTTGATGTGTGGAGGACGGGAGGAGGGAGAAGGTGGAGTAGTATGCTAGTGTTTGGAAGGGGAATCCTTCCATTAACACTGCAGGTGGTAAGTTCTTTTCTGGGGTTACTTCCCTTTTCTTTGAATGCCACTAGGACCAGCTTGAGAGTCACTAGACCTCTTTCTAACAACAAATTTGTCCAGGGAGCTCTGTGTCTGGCGATTCTTTAACACATCCCTGAAATGACACACCACTGTGTCATTGTACAGGTGCCAGCACGGCCTGCAACAGCATGGTTAGGGTGATATTCATCCATAAATGCTTGCACCTTGCTCCACATTCCACAAATGTCCTTAATCCTTGAAGAAGGCACATTCTTCCATTTTTGTTCCACCTCCACCTCCTCCTTTGAACCATTGTCCTGACCTCTGCTCTCTTGTTCCAGTTGCTGTTGAAGCTCTTGCAGATCTTCAGTGGTTAGCTCTTCCTTGTGCTCCTCCACCAACTGTTCCACATCCTCACCACTCACCTCTAACCCCAAAGACTTGCCCAATTCCACAATTTCTTCCAAAACAGGCTCAGGCTCAGGCTCAGGGTTCTGAGGCTCAGCCCCAAAACCTTCAAAATCCCTCTCTAGGACACAGTCTGGCCACAATTTTCTCCAGGCAGAGTTCAAAGTCCTGGTAGTCACTCCCTCCCAAGCCTTACCTATAAGGTGTACACAATGCAGCATATGGAAATGTTTTTTCCAAAATTCTCTTAGGGTTATGTTCATGTCTGTGGTCACATCAAAGCACTTTTGAAACATTGCTTTGGTATAGTTTTTTAAAGTTGGAAATGACCTGCTGGTCCATGGGCTGGAGGAGAGGAGTGGTATTAGGGGGCAAGAACTTCACTTTGATGAATTTAAACTCCTCCACAATTTTCTCTACCAAGTTTGGAGGATGACAAGGAGCATTGTCCATTATCAGGAGGCACTTAAGTGGCAAATTATTGTCCAATAGATATTTCTTCACACTGGGGCCAAACACTTCATTGAACCAATCTAAGAAAATGTCCTTTGTGACCCAAGCCTTTTGTTAGACTTCCACATCACACACAAGTTAGACTTGCTGACACCACATCTGCCAAACACTCGGGGATTTTCAAAAGATACACCAGTAAAGGCTTCACTTTGCAATCACCACTGGCATTGGCACACAGCATCAAAGTTAGCCTGTCTTTCATAGGCTTATGTCCTGGCTGTGCCTTTTCCTCCTGAGTAATGTAGGTCCTGTTGGGCATTTTCTTCCAAAACAGGCCTGTTTCATCACAATTAAACACTTGTTGGGGAGGAATTGTTCAGCCTCTAGGTACTCCTGGAATTCAGGAACATATTTTTCAGCCGCACTTTTGTCAGAACTGGCTGCGTCACCATGCCTCACAACACTATGTATGCCACTTCGATTCTTAAATTTGTAAAACCAGCCTCTGCTGGCTTTAAATTCGCTCACTTCACTCGTTGCAGGCATTTTCTTAAGGAGATCATCATGCAACTGCCTTGCTTTTTCACATATTATTCCCTCCGAAACAGTATCTCCTGCTAACTGTTTCTCGTTGATCCACACCAACAACAACCTTTCCACATTTTCCAGCACTTGTGGTCTGTGTTTTGTGATCACAGATGCACCTTTGCAACAACAGCTTCCTTGATTTTACTTGAATATTTCTTATCCACAATGGTAGCGATGGTAGAATAGGGTTTACCATACAGCCTGGCCAGCTCACTGATACGCACTCCACTTTCATATTTTTCTATTATCTCCTTCTTCACTTCTATCGTACATATATTTCTGTTCCTCTTTGCCACAGGCTTAGCACTAGGATCTTTCCTTGGACCCATGGTAGCTTATTTAGCAGTTGCAAGCACTAAAAACAGTGGAATAATGACAATATACTGGTATGAATGCGTGGGTGTGGGTGGGTGGTCGCTCTTGCTTGTAAACAATAGCACTGACGCTCCCTGGAGTGCGCGCTCAGCTGGGCGCCAAGCGGACAGGTCCGGTACGAATGTCGGTAAACGAAGCAAACATCGTAAGTCACAAACAAATTTCTTACGTTATAAATATCGGTTATCGAAAATAACGTAAGATGATAACATCGTAAGTCGGGGTTCCACTGTACAGATGTAGTATACACAGACTTTGCGAAAGCCTTCGACAATTGTGATCATGGTGTAATAGCACACAAAATGTGCGATAAAGGAATAACAGGAAAAGTTGGTAGCTTTATCCATAACTTCTTATCACAGCACTGTGCCCTCCTTTGCTGACAATACAAAAATTTGCATGACAGTGTCATCCATTGAGGACACTGCAAATCTCCAAGCGGACATAAACCAATCTTTAAATGGGCCTCAGAAAACAATATGAAGTTCAATAAAGACAAACTTCAATTACTCCGCCATGAAAAATGCAAGGAAATAAAAGCTGTATCGGAGTATAAAACAAATTCAAATCACACAATAGAGTGAAAAACTAATGTGAAGGACCTGGGAGTGATAATGTCTGAGAATCTCACTTTCAAAGATCACATCAATGTATCTATCACATCTACTAAGAAAATGATAGGATGGATAATGAGAACATTCAAAACTAGGGATGTCAAGCCAATGATGATTCTCTTCAAATTGCGTGAACTCTCTAGGCTGGAATACTGCTATACACTAACGGCCCCCTTCAAGGTAGGAGAAACTGCAGACCTGGAGAATGTGGAGAACTTTTACTGCACCATAAAGCACCTAAATTACTGGGAACGGTTGAAGGCCCTTGACCTGTATACTTCTGAATGCAATGAGAATGATACATGATAATATACACTTGGAAAATCCCAGAGGGATTAGTCCCAAATTTACAAACCGAATTTACTTCCCATGAAAGCAAAATACTTGGCAGGTGGTGCAACATCCCTCAATGAAAAGCAAGGGTGCCACGAGTATACTAAAAGAACAATAAGTGTCGGGGACCCAAGACTGTACAACTGCCTCCTAGCATACATAAAAGGGATTACCACCTCCAGAGGGAGCTGGACAGACACCTAAGTCAGTACCTGACCAGCCAGGCTGTGGTTTGTATGTCAGCATACATGCAGCCAGTAGTAACAGCCTGGTTGATCAGGCCCAGATCCACCACGAGGCATGGTCATGGACATGGCCGTAGGGGCGTTGACCCAGGGAATATCTTCCACTACAGGTATATCTCTCCTATGGTCCATACACATTCACAGTTCTTTTATTTGCTGATGCCATTCTCCTTGTGCCCCATTTACCATTCACTCAGCTGTAGCTAAGACTAAAAATAATATGATATATCTGCTGCCCATCTATAATCATGCACATCTACCCATTAACGTAAGTACGTACTATCGTGTGTGTGGGGGGGGGGTGCCGTGAGTGCACGAAGGCAGCAGCACCAAGAAGCAGCAGCAGCAGCAGCAGCAGCAGCAGCAGCAGAAAACAGCAACAGCAGCACCAAGAAGCAGCAACAGCAGTAGCACCAAGAAGCAGCAACAGCAGTAGCACCAAGAAGCAGCAACAGCAGCACCAAGAAGCAGCAACAGCAGACACAAGAAGCCAGAATCAGCAGCAACATGAAGCCAGCATCAGCAGCAACAAGAAGCCAGCATCAGCAGCAAGAAGAAGCCAGCATCAGCAGCAACAATAAGACAGCATCAGCAGCAACAAGAAGCCAGCATCAGCAGCAAGAAGAAGCCAGCATCAGCAGCAACAAGAAGCCAGCATCAGCAGCAACAAGAAGCCAGCATCAGCAGCAACAAGAAGCCAGCATCAGCAGCAACAAGAAGCCAGCATCAGCAGCAACAAGAAGCCAGCATCAGCTGCAACAAGAAGCCAGCATCAGCAGCAAGAAGAAGCCAGCATCAGCAGCAACAAGAAGCCAGCATCAGCAGCAACAAGAAGCCAGCATCAGCAGCAACAAGAAGCCAGCATCAGCAGCAACAAGAAGCATCAGCAGCAACAAGAAGCCAGCATCAGCAGAAACCTGAAGCCAGCATCAGCAGCAACCTGAAGCCAGCATCAGCAGCAACCTGAAGCCAGCATCAGCAGCAACCTGAAGCCAGCATCAGCAGCAACAAGAAGCCAGCATCAGCAGCAACCTGAAGCCAGCATCAGCAGCAACCTGAAGCCAGCATCAGCAGCAACCTGAAGCCAGCATCAGCAGCAACCTGAAGCCAGCATCAGCATCAACCTGAAGCCAGCATCAGCCGCAACAAGAAGCCAGCATCAGCAGCAACCTGAAGCCAGCATCAGCAGCAACAAGAAGCCAGCATCAGCAGCAACCTGAAGCCAGCATCAGCAGCAACCTGAAGCCAGCATCAGCAGCAACAAGAAGCCAGCATCAGCAGCAACATTAAGCCAGCATCAGCAGCAACAAGAAGCCAGCATCAGCAGCAACCTGAAGCCAGCATCAGCAGCAACAAGAAGCCAGCATCAGCAGCAACAATAAGCCAGCATCAGCAGAAACAAGAAGCCAGCATCAACAGCAACCTGAAGCCAGCATCAGCAGCAACAATAAGCCAGCATCAGCAACAACAAGAAGCCAGCATCAGCAGCAAGAAGCCAGCATCAGCAGCAACAATAAGCCAGCATCAGCAACAACAGGAAGCCAGAAACAGCAGCAACAAGAAGCCAGCATCAGCAGGAACAATAAGACAGCATCAGCAGCAACAAGAAGCCAGCATCAGCAGCAACAAGAAGCCAGCATCAGCAGCAACAAGAAGCCAGCATCAGCAGCAACAATAAGACAGCATCAGCAGCAACAATAAGACAGCATCAGCAGTAACAATCGGACAGCATCAGCAGCAACAATAAGACAGCATCAGCAGCAACAATAAGACAGCATCAGCAGGAACAATAAGACAGCATCAGCAGGAACAATAAGACAGCATCAGCAGGAACAATAAGACAGCATCAGCAGGAACAATAAGACAGCATCAGCAACAACAAGAAGCCAGCATCAGCAGCAACAAGAAGCCAGCATCAGCAGCAACAAGAAGCCAGCATCAGCAGCAACAAGAAGCCAGCATCAGCAGCAACAAGAAGCCAGCATCAGCAGCAACAAGAAGCCAGCATCAGCAGCAACAAGAAGCCAGCATCAGCAGCAACAAGAAGCAGCATCAGCAGCAACAAGAAGTCAGCATC
>WNWK01034554.1:0-20387 GCA_009830355.1 Cherax destructor
GAATATACTGCAATGTTGATGTTAATCACTAAACGCGCTGGAACAAGTTCTTATCTTATTTCCCGACGTTAGTGGAGATTAAATGATATAACGGATGCGAACGAGTAATGTCTATGTTGATTTACGTCGCCTCGCGTCGCATGACCACTAGAGTCGTATGACCCGTTCTTGCGGTGGCCAAATTCAATCTGACCGCTCGTGCTGCTTTTTGCAGCCTCGTGCAACCATGTGGTGCCACGAGGTGCCTCGTGGTGCTGTGGTCAGCACAATTCTTGACACACTGTTGACAGTACATCTGGTCTGAATTAAATTGTTTATACAGCCAGACGCGCCTCCTCTGGCCCTTTCCTAAGGGTGGAAAGGGTGAGGGCCCTTACCAAGGGTAGTAAGGGTGCATACCCCCCTCCTTTGGAGAATTTTCTCCACATTAATACTACTGATTGCGAAAAGGATTTAGGAGTTCTGATTAGCAGTAATCTAAAACCAAGACCGCAGTGCATAATTGTTAGCAATAAAGCGAACAGAATCCTTGGCTTCATATCAAGAAGCATGTTACGCAGAAATTGGGGTCTTCCCTGAGGCCTAATGCCTTGTCTAAGGGCAAAGGGTAAAAGTTACACAAAACACCTGTAAAACTAGGCCTTCCAGGTCTACCCCCATAAACAAAGCTGATATTACCAGTGTGGTTTAGTGCTTCACTGGGTTAGGGTATCAGAAGGTTCCACACAAAAATCCTAGGTAAGAAAATATAAATTTATTTACTTATATTAAACTATATACTGTCCAAACACACCTCTTCACATATCAATTAGCCAAACCCCCTCAAAAACAGTACAGGCCGGAGAAGGCGGCCGGGTGGTCACTTCAAAAACAAAACAATTCACTATGCGGTCAGCCCAGCCACCGCTCCCATCCTCCAGAACACATCTCCTCCTATTTCTTCAGTTCACACTCGTCCTTCCGGGCCCCGACCATGTCCGAGCCCAGGGTGTGTACTGGTACACCATCAAAAGTGCCTATGGCTTGAGTTAGCTACACAAAAAGGGAATACAACATCACAAACTTAGCTGAACCCAGGCTCCGTCTCACCCGCTGCTACCATGCTGCCGCCATGTGTAACCCAAGCGACGCCAACCTCCTCCCCACCAACATTTGGAAAATAAATCCCTAGCTGGATTTCTCTATTTCACTGCTTAAACTTACTTTACAGTATTCACCAAAAGCACAGCATATTTCTAAAATTATCATTTACATTTATCTAAAGGTTATACATTATTATTACTGTTTTTCCTAATTACCTGAAATTTATGGCACACTTCTCCAATATTACGTATATTTAAATGTCATGCAGAAACCTGCATAACAAAGCATAAATAATAGGAGTCCTCACGTTGTTCTTCAACTCTATATATACTTGGTTAGGCCTCATCTAGATTATGCTGCACAGTTTTGGTCACCATATTACAGAATGGATATAAATGCTCTGGAAAACGTACAAAGGAGGATGACAAAGTTGATCCCATGTATCAGAAATCTTCCCTATGAGGATAGACTGAGAGCCCTGAATCTGCACTCTCTAGAAAGGCGTAGAATTAGGGGGGATATGATTGAGGTATATAAATGGAAAACAGGAATAAATAAAGGGGATGTAAATAGCATGCTAAAAATATCTAGTATTGACATGACTCGCAGCAATGGCTTTGAGTTTGATAAATTCAGATTCAGGAAGGATATAGGAAAGCATTGGTTTGGTAATAGAGTTGTCGATGAGTGGAACGAACTCCTGAGTACAGTTATAGAGGCTAAAACGTTGTGTAGTTTTAAAAATAGGCTAGATAAATACATGAGTGGGTGCGGGTGGGTGAGTTGGTCCTGACTAGCTTGTGCTACTAGGTGAGATGCCATGCTCCTTCCTTAAGTGAATGTAACCTGACCTGGCTGGGTCGGGGCATTGGCTTAAGCCGGTGGGAGAATTGGACTTGCCTTGCATGGGCCAGTAGGCCTGCTGCAGTGTTCCTTCTTTCTTATGTTCTTATGTTTTTATTTCCCCCCTATCTCTCCTGTCCTTCAGTGTCGTCAGGTCGATTTCCCTTAACCTCTCCTCGTAGGACATACCCCTTAGCTCCGGGACTAGTCTTGTTGCAAACCTAGTTTCTTTACGTGCTTGGCTAGGTGCGGGTTCCAAACTGGTGCTATATACTCCAATATGTGTGTTTTGTAATGCTACAATTTACACTTCGAGCAATACGGTTGTACTCATTGGCTACGATTTTGCATTTGCTTTCTGGCAGCGGAAACCTGTGTTCGTTCTACCAGGACAATTGCTATTCTAGAACCACAATGCTCATGAAAGGAATTTGCCACTTGCAAAATGCCTTCTACGATGGTAATGGGTATGCAACCTGAAACTATGTCCTTACCTCCCAGAAAGAAAACTGTCAAGTGGTGTGGATGTTTTAAGGCAGCATTCAATCTTGAATCTTCGTTAAAATTCAACACTTTAGCCTCCGGTGCTCTGAATATCTTTACTGTGCACCCAGGGATCTCCGAGAAGCTTCTGGGAAGCTGGTTGTGCCCCACAACTGCAACCGTATACATATATCGTTGTTATGAAAGCTTAACCTAGCAATTTTCTGTACAATGCCCGTAAATGGTTACAGGATTTAAGTTAGCCTCTGGTGTAAATCACACACCCAACATTGATGTGAGCCAATGGCAATGAAATTCACCCAGTACAAATGCAGTCTTTGCAAAATTAAAATTCACTTGGTTAACACAAATAAATTCAGTAATTTAACTTATGAATCAGTAAGAAAATAATGTTGTGTGTAAATAACTTGGCCTAACTGTGCGTAGCTTATTTAATTCAGTGTGCAACTATAGCCTAAATCTGGCCTTGCAATTCACTGCAAATAATTAAATTCACCAGCTTGACTAGCCAACCTGGCCTGCCTGTAAATTACTGTAAATAATCAAATTTAAAAGCTCAACTAGCCTACTCTGGCCTGCCGGTAAATTACTGTAAATAGATTTACAGCTAATTAGCCTGCTCTGGCTTGCCTGTAAATTACTGTAAATAATCAAATTTACAAGCACAACTAGCCTACTCTGGCCTGCCTGTAAATTACTGTAAATAGATTTGCAAGCTAACTAGCTCTCTGGTGGCCCGAAAAAGAAAAACTTTCACCATCATTCACTCCATCACTGTCTTGCCAGAGGCATGCTTACACTACAGTTACAAAACTGCAACATTAACACCCCTCCTTCAGAGTGTCGGCACTGTACTTCCCGTCTCCAGGAATCAAGTCCGGCCTTCCGGTTTCCCTGAATCCCTTCATAAATGTTACCTTGCTTACACTCCAACAGCACGTCTAGTCCTAAAAAGCATTTGTCTCCATTTGCTCCTATCTACCACGCTCACACACTTGCTGGAAGTCCAAGCCCCTCGCACACAAAACCTCCTTTGCCTCCTCCCTCCAACCTTTCTTAGGCCGACCCCTACCCCACCTTCCCTCCACTACAGATTTATACACTCTCGAAGTCTTTCTATTTTGCTCCAACCTCTCTATATGTCCAAACCATCTCAATAACCCCTCATCAGCCCTCTGGATAATAGTTTTGGTAATCCTACACTTCCTCCTAATCTCCAAACTACAGATTCTCTGCATTATATTCACACAACACATTGCCCTCAGACATGACATCTCCTCTACCTCCAGCCTTCTTCCTTGTTGCAACAGTCACAACCCATGCCTCACACCCATACAAGAGCGCTGGTATAATTATACTCTCATACATTCCCCTCTTTGCTTTCATGGATAAAGTTCTCTGTCTCTACAAGCTCCTCAGTGCACCACTCACCTTTTTCCCCTCGTCAATTCTATGATTTACCTCATCTTTCATAGACCCATCCGCTGACACGTCCACTCCCAAATATCTGAATTCATTCACCTCCTCCATACTCTCTCCCTCCAATCTGATATCCAATCCTCCATTACCTAATTTTTTTGTTATCCTCATCCTATATTCACTTTTAATTTCCTTCTTTTACATACCCTTCCAAACTCATCAACCAACCTCAGCAACTTCTCTTCAGAATCCCCCAAAAGCACAGTGTCATCAGCAAAGAGCAACTGTAACAACTCCCACTTTGTGTTAGATTCTTTATCTTTTGTTGCATGCAAAGAGTACGTCCCCCTTATTCGGAGCATGTTAACACACCCTCATAGGATGCCTCACCAACCAGCGAACCATCTTCTTAAGGGTTTGGTGATTTGGGGCCCCATCACCAAATCAACAGCTTGGTTCAACCAATCATAGTGTGGGTCTGGCAATGGGTAAGGTGACGTTGATTCCACTCACATGTTTGCCATTGTCATTCCCTCCCTGAGCTGGTTGTTGTACAGTCATCTCTGTCTATTGGCTGTTGTTCTGCCTTGACTACCGTGGCGTGCACTAATACTACTATCTCTGTATATAGTGTACATATTTGTATGAAGCCTTATAGTATACTTGGTGAAAGAAAATACAAAACTCATATATATATAATTGCTTGGTGAAGGAAATACAATTCAAAAGCATTTTCTACTGTGTTTCTTTGTTCCAAGCTCCCTTTTACACTCAGGATAACAGGCCTTAGATCCTGAGGTTGCAATATATTTTAACCCCACATCTCTTGTCAACACCCGAACATTCACTTCTCTTACAACTCTATCTATAAATATGTTGAACAACCGTGGTGACATCACACATCCCTGTCTAAAGCCTACTTTTACTGGGAAATAATCTCCCTCTCGCCTACATACTCTAACCTGAGCCTCACTATCCTCGTAAAGACTCTTCACTGCTTTCAATAACCTACCTCCTATTCCATACATTTGCAACATCTGCCACATTGCCCCCCTATCTACCCTATCATACGCCTTTTCCAAATCCATAAATGCCACAAAAACCTCTTTACCCTTATCTAAATACTGTTCACCTATATGTTTCACTGCAAACACTTGGTCTACACACCCCCTACTCTTCCTAAAGCCTCCTTGTCCATCTGCTAACCTGGTCTCCGTCTTACTCTTAATTCTTTCAATAATAACTCTACCATACACTTTACCAGGTACACTCAGCAGACTTATTCCTCTATAATTTTTACACTCTCTTTTGTCCCCTTTGCTTTTATACAAAGGAACTATGCACACTCTCTGCCAATCCCTAGGTACCTTACCCTCTTCCATACATTTATTAAAAACACTAACCACTCTAAAACTATATCCTCACCTGCCTCTAACATTTCTATCTTTATCCCATCAATCCCAGCTGCTTTACCCCCTTTCATTCTACTCACTGCCTCACGAACTTCCCCCCACACTCACAAATAGTTCTTCCTCACTCCTATAAGATGTTATTCCTCCTTGCCCTACACACGAAATCACAGCTTCCCTATCTTCATCAACATTTAACAATTCCTCAAAATATTAATTTCATCTTCCCGATACCTCTAACTCTCTGTTTAAAAACTCTGCTCTCCCATTTTTAACTAAAAAATCCATTCGTTCCCTAGGCTTTCTCAGCTTATTAATCTCACTCCAAACGTTTTCTTATTTTCAACAAAATTTGTTGATAACATCTCACCCACTCTCTCATCTGCTCTCTTTTTACATTGCTTCACCACTCCTTTAGTTTTAATTCAATGTTTGCTATTTCTCTGACTAGTGTCTCCCTACGTATTTCAGAGATATTGGCCTCCTGTAGCCGCTCCGTTATTCTTTGCCTTCGCCTGTATAGGGAGCACCTCTCTCTTTCTAGTTTGCATCTTCTCCTCCTTTTCCTTAAGGGAATTTGCCTTGAGCAAACCTCAAGTACCACAGAGTTAATTTGTTCTAGACATAGGTTGGGATCCATGATGCTTAGGCAATCTTCCCAGTTTATATCATTTAGGACTTGGTTTACTTGGTCCCACCTTATGTTTTGTTATTGAAGTTGAATTTGGAGAAAGCTCCTCGGGCTGATCACATTTTGTTGATCTGGGCTCCCGCATGGCATGTCTGGACCTCTATTATGTTGTAATCTGAGTATATTGTTTTTTATATGATGACATTTCATATCAGATCATCATTGTTGGTGAAGATGAGGTCCAGCGTATTCTCTAATCTTGTGGGCTCCACTATTTGCTGGTTTAAGGTGAATTTGTTGCAGAGATTTAAAAGTTCATGCATGTGTGAATTTTCATCTGAGCTGCCTCCTATTGTTATCTCTGCTACCACATTGTTTGCAATGTTCCTCCATTTTAGGTGCCTGAGGTTGAAATCCCCCAGTAGCAAGATGTTGGGGCAGGAGCTGAAAGATTTTCCAGACAGTGGTCAATTTTCAGAAGCTGTTCCTGGAATTGTTGGGACGTTGCATCCGGGGGCTTGTAGACAACCCGATACTTTGGTTTTGATTCTCGACCTTTATTGCTAGTACTTCAACTACATCATTTGAGGCATTTAGTAGTTCTGAACATATAAGTGACTCTGTGATATACAGGCCATTCCCCTCTTTATGCCTGTTCACTCTGTCACACCTGTATAGGTTGTAGCCTGGGATCCATATTTCATTGTCCAAGTGATCTCTTATGTGGGTCTCTGTGAAAGCCGCAAACATAGCGTTTGACTCTGTAAGCAGTCCACGAATAAAGGTACCTTGTTGTTTGTTGCTGGCTTTAGACCCTGTATATTAGCAAAGATGAATGTAGTTGGATTGGGTATTGGTGGTATGGGGGGGTCTTTTTCCTGGCTCTAATATCTGTTGTAATGGAGTGGAGGCCACGGACTGATTCCACTCCAGAAATGATTCAGTTGGTGTACAATTTGTCATTTCCTGCCAGCTTTTTTTCCTTCCTGGCACTAAAAACCTCTCTCTCCGGAGTGGCTGTGGCTACCCTGATTTTGCCATGGTCTGGATGTTCTGTGTCGCCTCATACCCTTTAGGTGGTATGCCTGGCAATATAAGTTATAGCACTGTCTTTCCTGAATTGATGTGTGGCACATTTCAGGGTGGAAAAACTTACAGGACGGAGGTTGCATTTGCCTGTTTTCATATGGAACGGCATTTTCTGGGGTGATCATAATTGCATGTCCCATCTGATTTCCCAGATTTTCCATGCCTGCAGATACCAAGTGCATAATATTCACATAGGCCTGGTTTCCGTTTGCCTTGGTTTTAGTGACTGTTTTCCCCCGTTGGTGGGTGTGTTCCTGTCTCATGTCTGTCTTCGCTACTATTGCTAACAATGGAGCCTTCAACTGTTTCCGGTAATTTATCTTCAGTATTTCCCTGGGCATCCCTTGTTTACTATCTACCGTGGTATTGCTAGTTTGTACCACTGTTTTGTGTGTCCTTGTCTACACCTGTTTCCCCATCATTTATTTCACTAGAGCTACTGTCCTCTTCAGGTCACCATCACTTATTTCCCATTCTTAAATATATTGGGTATCATTTCAACATCTGTACCAGGGGCGTTAGCATCATCTGGCCCTGATTTTTTACTGACCCAACTGTTATAGAAAGCTGTCATGTTTTTTATGAAGTCCGATTTGGTGTTGTCATCTTTTAATATCGATGTGGTTTTATTCCACAGTTCGGTCTCATTTGGACATACCCAAAACACTTCCCTTGTTTAATATCTCGGTGTAGAGTCTTGAATGTCTACACAAGGGCGTGGCAGCATTTACCACAAGATGCATGTAATCCATGCAGAGGAACGTTTGCTTGTTTGGTTGCATATTACACAGGGTTTCATGATTGATTTTGTTGGTTGCTTTACTGTATATTCTACTAATAGGTTCCCTGAAGTGGTGATCCGTCTATTTGTATCGTATCTATTTTATTTGCATGTGTAAGTGTTGGACAATCTTACCTCGTAGAAGTTATTCTTACTGTTATTGTTTGGGTGTTTGGGTGGATAATATTCATACACAACATAAAACACATTTGGTAACTAGCATAGCACAATGAGGACTAGGGATAAAAAAAAAGTGTTTTGATAATGGCACACAGTATAGGTCCTGAAAATTTACTAACAATAGGAAGTGGAATAATACAGTACATTTTACAATTAAGGTATACCTGGAGGGTGTTCTGAGGGTCAACATCCCCATGGCCTGATCCATGACCAGGCCTTGCTAGTATGATTGATATAAACTATAATACGACTCACACAATTGTAATGACAATTGCAAACAAACCATACCACGGGTGGGGTTCGAACCTGCGGTCAGTCTCAAAACTCCAGACCGTCATGTAAGCCACTGGGCCAGCTAGCTTCAATAAGATTCATCCAACTAGGTATATTTCTACACCATAGGAAGGTTGTACATGTTTATAGAGGGGCAACAGATATATCAGATCATTATTTAGTTGTAGCTACAGTTAAGAGTAAAAGGTAGATGGGACAAAGAAAATGGCAAATGCAAGTAAGAGGTAAGTGTATAAACTAAGGGAGGAGGAAGTTAGGGTGAGATATAAGCAACTATTGGCAGAAAGATGGGCTAGTGCAAGTATGAGTAGTGGGGGGGTTGAAGAGAGTTGGGATAGTTTTAAAAATGCAGTATTAGAATGTGGGGCAGAAGTTTGTGGCTATAGGAGGGTGGGTGCAGGAGGAAAAAGGAGCGAGTGGTGGAATGAAGTAAAGGGTGTGATAAAAGAGAAAAAGGTAGCTTATGAGAGGTTTTTACAAATACAAATGTTAATAGAAGAGCAGAGTACAGTGGACCCCCGAGTTTCGTAAAAACTTCACTCCTGAAGTCTGCTCAAGTGCCATTACCGAACGAATTTACTCCCTTAAGGAAAAATTTCACGTAGGTTAGTCTATTTCAGACCCCCAAAAATACACTTCCACAAGAACTTACAAAATTATACTTACATAATTGCACGATTTCCGGGGTATTCGTTAACCGAGGGTCCACTGTATATGGAGAGTAAAATGTGAAGAGTGGCGAGTGCAAAAGAAGAGCGGATGAAAGAATGGGAGAGGCTCTGTCAAGAAATTTTGCTAAAAACAAGAAAAAATTTTGGAGTGAGATAAACAAGGTAAAAAAGCCTAGGGAACGAATGGATTTGTCAGTTAAAAACAGAGTAGGGGAGTTGGTAGATGGGGGAACTGGAGGTATTGGGTAGATGGCGGGAATATTTTGAGGAACTTAAATGTCGATGAAAAAAGGGAGGCGGTAATTTCATGTACTAGCCAGGGAGGTAAAACAGTTTAGGAGTGAAGAGCAGGATGTGAGTGTGGGGAAGGTGCATGAGGCATTACATAGAATGAAAGGGGGTAAAGCAGCTGGAACTGACAGGATCATGACAGAAATGTTAAAAGCAGGGGGGATATAGTGCTGGAGTGGTTGGTATTTTTGTTTAATAAATGTATAGTAGGTAGTAGGTTGGTAGACAGCAACCACCCAGGCAGGTACTACCATCCTGCCAGGTGACTGTGAAACAGAAACCTGAAACTGTTTTACATGATGGTAGGATTGCTGGTGTCTTTTTTCTGTCTCATAAACATGCAAGATTTCAGGTACGTCTTGCTACTTATACTTAGGTCATACTACGCAAACATGTACACGTTTATGTATACACACTCATCTGAGTTTTCTTTGATTTTATCTTAATAGTTCTTGTTCTTATTGCTTTTCCCTTTCATATCCATGGGGAAGTGGAATAAGAATCTTTCCTCCGTAAGCCATGCGTGTTGTAAAAGTCAACTAAAATGCCGGGAACAATGGGCTAGTAACCCCTTTTCCTGTATAACTTACTAAAAAGAAGAAAACCGTCAAAGTGGGATGTTTGAATGTGCGTGGATGTTGTGCGAATGATAAGAAAGAGATGATTGTAGTTGTTATGAAAAGAAGCTGGATGTCCTGGCTTTAAGTGAGACAAAGCTGAAGGGGGTAGGAGAGTTTCAGTGGGGAGAAATAAATGGGATTAGATCAAGGGTTTCAAATAGTTAGAGCTAAAGAAGGAGTGGCAATAATGTGGAATAATCAGCTATGGCAGGTAAAGAAGGAATATAAATGTATAAATTCAAGGATTATGTGGAGTAAAATAAAGGTTGGATGTGAAAAGTGGGTTATAGTAAGTGTTTATGCACCTGGAGAAGAGAGAAGTGTAGAGGACAGAGAGAGAGATTTTGGGAAATGTTGAGCGAGTGTGTGGGGAGTTTTGAACCAAGTGAGAGTAATTGTGGTTGGGGATCTTAATGCTAAAGTGGGTAAATATGTTGTGGAGGGAGTAGTACATAAATTTAGGTGCCAGGGGTAAATGTAAATGGGGAACCATTAATTGAGCTATGTGTAGAAAGAGGTTTGGTAATAAGTAATACATATTTTATGAAAAAGAGGATAAATAAATATACAAGGTATGATATAGCACGTAAGGAAAGTAGTGTTGGATTATGTATTGGTGGATAAAAGGTTGATGAGTAGGCTTCAGGATGTACATATTTATAGAGGGGCAACGGATATATCAGATCATTATTTGGTTGTAGCTACAGTTAGGGTAAAAGGTAGATGGGACAAAAAGAATGGCAACAGCAAGTAAGAGAGAGGTAAAAGTGTATAAACTAAGGGAGGAGGAAGTTAGGGTGAGATATAAGCAACTATTGGCAGAAAGGTGATCTAGTGCAAGTAGGAGTAGTGGGGGGGTTGAAGAGAGTTGGGATAGTTTTAAAAATGCAGTATTAGAATGTGGGGCAGAGGTTTGTGGCTATAGGAGGGTGGGTGCAGGAGGAAAGAGGAGTGAGTGGTGGAATGAAGTAAATGGTGTGATAAAAGAGAAAAAGGTAGCTTATGAGAGGTTTTTACAAAACAGAAGTGTTAATAGAAGAGCAGAGTATATGGAGAGTAAAAGAAAGGTGAAGAGAGTGGTGAGAGAGTGCAAAAGAAGAGCGGATGAAAGAATGGGAGAGGCTCTCAAGAAATTTTGCTGAAAACAAGAAAAAATTTTGGAGTGAGATAAACAAGGTAAGAAAGCCTAGGGAACGAATGGATTTGTCAGTTAAAAACAGTAGGGGAGTTAGTAGATGGGGAGCTGGAGGTATTGGGTAGATGGCGGGAATATTTTGAGGAACTTTTAAATGTCGATGAAAAAAGGGAGGCGGTAATTTCATGTACTGGCCAGGGAGGTACAACATCGTTTAGGAGTGAAGAGCAGGATGCGAGTGTGGGGGAGGTGCGTGAGGCATTACGTAGAATGAAAGGGGGTAAAGCAGCTGGAATTGACGGAATCATGACAGAAATGTTAAAAGCAGGGGGGGGGGATATAGTGCTGGAGTGGTTGGTATTTTTGTTTAATAAATGTATGAAAGAGGGGAAGGTACCTAGGGATTGGCAGAGAGCATGTATAGTTCCTTTATATAAAGGGAAGGTGGATAAAAGAGTAAAAATTATAGGGGAATAAGTTTACTGAGTATACCAGGTAAAGTGTATGGCAGGGTTATTATTGAAAGAATTAGAGGTAAGACAGAGTAGGATTGCAGATGAGCAAGGAGGCTTTAGAGTGGGTAGGGGATGTGTAGATCAAGTGTTTACAGAGAAGCATATATGTGAACAGTACTTTGATAAAGGTAGAGAAGTTTTTATTGCATTTATGGATTTAGAAAAGGCATATGATAGAGTGGATAGGGGAGCAATGTGGCAAATGTTGCAAGTGTATGGAATAGGTAGTAAGTTACTGAAGGCTGTAAAGAGTTTTTATGAGGATAGTGAGGCTCAGGTTAGGGTGTGTAGGAGAGAGGGAGATTACTTCCTGGTAAAAGTAGGTCTTAGACAGGGATGTGTAATGTCACCATGGTTGTTTAATATATTTATAGATGGGGTTGTAAAAGAAGTAAATGCTAGGGTGTTGGGGAGAGGGGTGGTATTAAATTATGGAGAATTAAATGCAAAATGGGAGTTGACACAGTTACTTTTTGCTGATGATACTGTGCTTATGGGAGATTCTAAAGAAAAGTTGCAAAGGTTAGTGGACGAGTTTGGGAGAGTGTGTAAAGGTAGAAAGTTAAAAGGTAACATAGATAAGAGTAAGGTGATGAGGGTATCAAACGATTTAAATAAAGAAAAATTGGATATCACATTGGAGAGAAGGATTATGGAAGAAGTAAATGTTTTCAGATATTTGGGAGTTGACGTGTCAGCGGATGGGTTTATGAAGGATGAGGTTAACCATAGAAATGATGAAGGAAAAAAAGGCGAGTGGTGCATTGAGGTATCTGTGGAGACAAAAACGTTATCCATGGAGGCAAAGAAGGGAATGTACGAAAGTATAGTGGTACCAACACTTATATGGGTGTGAAGCATGGGTTGCAAATGCTGCAGCGAGGAGGAGGCTGGAAGCAATGGAGATGTCCTGTCTAAGGGCAATGTGTGGTGTAAATATTATGCAGAAAATTCGGAATGTGGACATTAGGAGAAGGTGTAGAGTTACTAAAAGTATTTGTCAGAGGGCTGAAGAGGGGTTGTTGAGGTGGTTTGGTCATTTAGAGAGAATGGATCAAAGTAGAATGACTTGGAGAGCGTATAAATCTGTAGGGGAAGGAAGGCGGGGTAGGGGTCGTCCTAGAAAAGGTTGGAGGGAAGGAGTAAAGGAGGTTTTGTTGGCGAGGGGCTTGGACTTCCAGCAAGCATGTGTGAGCGTGTTAGATAGGAGTGAATGAAGACGAATGGTTTTTGGGACATGATCTGTTGGAGTGTGAGCAGGGTAACATTTTGTGAAGGGATTCAGGGAAACCAGTTAATTGATTTAGTTTGACTTGAGTCCTGGAAATGGGAAGTACAATGCCTGCACTTTAAAGGAGGGGTCTAAGATAGTGACAGCTGGGAGGGACTATTCTCAGCCGTTATATCTGAACGCCTCTGCAAAGATGGTGATTATGTACGAGTGTGGTGTAAGTGTTGAATGATGAAAGTATTTTCTTTTTGGGGATTTTCTTTCTTTTTGGGGTCACCCTGCCTTGGTGGGAGATTGCCGACTTGTTGGGGAACGGGGGAAGGGGGGGGGGGAGAAAAAAAAAAAGGAAGGTTAGCTGGCCCAGTGGCTTACACGACGGTCTGGAGTTTTGAGACTGACTGCGGGTCCGAACCCCACCTGTGGTATGGTTTAAACTATATAATAAGCTAATTATGCTAGGTATTTTGGAGAGTTATGCTCCCTGAAGGTAATCCTAAAGCTGAAGCATACCTATAATTCTTGGGAAGGGAAGGTAAAGGTAGGAAAGAGGACAGGCCAGAGATTTAGAACTGCAGGAACAAGTGTATTTAAACTGTCTTCAAATATCCAAGTTAGACAGGAGAATAAATTGGAAATTTAGGTATAGCAGAGGAGCACTGACACTGCAAGTACAGAAAGAATAAGGAATGCTAATGTAACTTGAGGTGTAGTGTTGTAACATGACAGTGATTCTGCAAGTTTACTATGATTAAAGGTGGAGATGGTACTAAATTCTCCTTAACCAAATGACTAATATGGTAGTTAAGAAACCCTGTACATACTGTGTAGCTCTACTGCATTTATAGCTACACTTTTCACTATACTTTGGCATACTTTAAATATTTTTATTTTTATTTCACATGGATTTCTGTATGTAATTTTCAACCATGCCCTCTGACTTTCTTCAACCTATCTTTTTCTACTCTTTTCATGCCTTTAATAGGCACATTTTGGGATTTATATCAAGAAGTATAAGCAACAGAAGTCGAGCAGTTATATTACAACTTTATACATTAGTGTATAGCTGATGGTCTTTATGTAAAGATGGTGGAGGCAGATTTGAAACATTTTAGTAAACACTGAAAAAGGAACGAGGCTTCCAGAAAAGCTTGCTGCAAGCAATACAGGGGGCACACACCCTCCCATATTACAAAATGGATATAAATTCGTTAGAAAACATTCAGCGTAGAATAACTAAATTAATACATAGCATTATAAATCTTCCGTATGAAGAAATATTGAAGTCTCTTAATTTTGATTCACTTTTAAGACGAAAAATGAGGGAAGACATGATCGAAGTGTAAAAGTGGAAGATGGGTATTAACAAAGGGGATATATACAAGGTTTTGAGGATATCCCTTTAAGAGAACCCACAATGGATTCAAATTCAATAAGTTTAGATTCAGAAAGGATATAGGGTAGTTGAGTGGAACAGTCTGCCTAGTAGGGTTATCGAAGCTAAAACCTTTGGTAGTTTCAAATTTAGGTTGGATAAATACACAAGTGAGGGGTTGGATTTGAGTGGGACTTGCACAAGAGTAAATAGAATTATCAAAGCTTATTGCTTGGGTAGCATTTATTCTGTTAGTGGGTGGGATTTGTGAAGGACCTGCCTAATATTGGCCAACAGGCCTACTGCAGTGTTACTCCTTATGTTATGATCATATCCCTTATTCTAATTAGGTTAAATGCTTAATTTTTTTTTTTTACTTTGTCACAAGCAGTGGTTAGATTGTGATTTTCTGAAGCTTCAGTTTACCAAGGGCATTCTATATACAGTACATATATATAGCACCATATAATTAAAAAAAAAAAATTTAACACTTGCCCCAATTTTTTAATGCCTTTTTCCAATTTAGACTTGTGCCAGTTACATTAATCTGTTAATAAAAAATTTAGTTCTTTAACAAGTCCTTAGTGAAAAAGTACCCATACAATCCTTTTAAGTTCTTTAGGGTTTTTCAAAAAATTTGGCCTATACCTGTAAACTTTTTTTTGGTCCAACTGGTCCAAGATCACCACTGCTTCCTTCAGTGCCATTCATTAGTTCAGTCAGCATAGCATCTGTCAAAATATAGAGAGATTTTTAGTAGCTTGAGCCTAAGAAATTTTATTCAAAAATAACATTTTACACAGCATTAATTTGTACAATGGTTCTGAGAAAAACAGTTTTAGGCAAAGCTACAATGGTACATTTAGATATAACATACAATAGCCCACATCAGTGCAACCTTTTCCCATTAGACTATGTATTCTCACTTTTAGGCCCATACATACAATGACAAGAATATTTTGAAGAACTTAAATGTGGAAGAGTACAGGAGTAAATTCTTAGAGTACAGGAGTAAATTCTTAGAGTACAGGAGTAAATTCTTAGGTAGTGGTGGTTTTGATAAGGACCTGCCTTGTATGGGCCAGTAGGCCTTCTGCAGTGTTCCTCCATTCTTATGTTCTTATGTTCTTAAGAGAGGGAGGCAGTAATTTCATGCATTGGCCAGGGAGATATAACATCTTTTAGGAATGAAGAGCCAATGTGAGTATGGGGAAGGGGTGTGAGGCACTGGGATGAACAAAGTTGTAAAGCAGCTTGAACTGATGGGATCATGACAAATGTTAAAAGCAAGTGGGGATATAGTTTTGGAGGGGTTGGTACTTTTGTTCAATAAATGTATTAGAGGGGAAGGTACCTAGGGATTGGCAGAGAGCATGTATAGTTCCTTTATATAAAGGGATGGGGAACCAAAAAAGTAAAAATTATAGAGGAACAAGTTTACTGGGTATACCAGGTAGTGTATGGTAGGGTTATTATTGAAAGAATTAGAGGTAAGAGAAATACTGCAGATGAAAAGGGAGGCTTTAGAATGGGTAGGGGATGTGTAGATCAAGATTTTACATTAAGGCATGGTATAAACCTTGGTAATAAATACATACCAACAAGTTGGTTTAGAAAGACGCGTAAGCAAACACTGATATTTATTAGAAAACGTTTCGCTGCTGGGACCTTGTTCACTTCTAACATACAGAGGTTGAGTGTTGAGTGTGTGGGGAGTTTGAACCAAATGAGAGTACTTGTGGTTGGGGATCTAAATGCTAAAGTGGGTAAAAATGTTGTGGAGGGAGTAGTAGGTAAATTTGAGGTGCCAGGGGTAAATGTAAATGGGGAACCGTTAATTGAGCTATGTGTAGAAAGAGGTTTGGTAATAAGTAATAAATTTTATGAAAAAGAGGATAAGTATACAAGGTATGATATAGCATGTAATGAAAGTAGTTTGTTGGATTATTTATTGGTGGATAAAACGTTGATGGGTAGGCTTCAGGATGTACATGTTTATAGAGGGGGCAACGGATATATCGGATCATTTAGTTGTAGCTACAGTTAGAGTAAAAGGTATATGGGACAAAGAAAATGGCAACAGCAAGTAAGAGGGGTAAAAAAGTATAAACTAAGGGAGGAGGAAGTTAGGGTGAGATAAGCAACTATTGGCAGAAAGGTGGACTAGTGCAAGTATGAGAAGTGGGGGGTTGAAGAGACTTGGGATAGTTTTAAAAATACAGTATTAGAATGTGGGGCAGAAGTTTATGGCTATAGGAGCGTGGGTGCAGGAGGAAAGAGGAGCAAGTGGAGGAATTTAGTAGTAAAGGGTGTGATAAAAGAGAAAAAGGTAGCTTATGAGAGGTTTTTACAAAACAGAAGTGTTGTAAGAGGAGCAGAGTATATGGAAAGTAAAAGAAAGGTGAAGAGAGTGGTGAAAGGTGAAGAGAGTGGTGAAAGATTGCAAAAGGAGAGCAGATGAAAGTGGGAGAAGCAGTCGAGAAATTTTGCAAAAAATAAGAAAGTTTTGGAGTGAGATAAAGTTAAGAAAGCCTAGGGAACGAATGGATTTGTCAGTTAAAAACAGTAGGAGAGTTTGTAGATGGGGGAGCTGGAGGTATTGGGTAGATGGCGGGAATATTTTGAGGAACTTTTAAATGTCGATGAAAAAAGGGAAGCGGTAATTTCATGAACTGGCCAGAGAGGCATAACTTCGTTTAGGAGTGAAGAGCAGGTGAGTGGGAGAGGTGCGAGAGGCATTACGTAGAATGAAAGGTGGTAAAGCAGCTGGAACTGACGGGATCATGACAGAAATGTTAAAAGCAGGGAGGGGATATAGTGTTGAAGTGTTTGGTATTTTGTTTAATAAATGTAGGTAGTAGGTTGGTAGACAGCAACCACCCAGGGAGGTACTACCATCCTGCCAGGTGACAAACAAACCTGAAACTTTTACATGATGGTAGGATTGCTGGTGTCTTTTTCTGTCTCAAACATGCAAGATTTGAGGTACGTCTTGCTACTTCTACTTACACTTAGGTCACGCTACGCAGACATGTACACGTTTATGTATACACTCATCTGAGTTTTCTTTGATTTTATCTTAATAGTTCTTGTTCTTATTGCTTTTTCTTTCATATCCATGGGAAAGTGGAATAAGAATCTTTCCTCCGTAAGCCATGCGTGTTGTAAAAGTAAACTAAAATGCCGAGAACAATGGACTAGTAACCCCTTTTCCTGTATAGCTTACTAAAAAGAAAAAGAAGAAAACCATCAAAGTGGGATGTCTGAATGTGCGTGGATGTTGTGCAAATGATAAAGAGATGATTGTAGATGTTATGAATGAAAAGAAGCTGGATGTCCTGGCTTTAAGTGAGAAAGCTGAAGGGGGTAGGAGAGTTTCAGTGGGGAGAAATAAATGGGATTAGGTGAGGGGTTTTAAATAGAGTTAGAGCTAAAGAAGGAGTGGCAATAATGTTGAATAATCAGTTATGGCAGGTAAAGAAGGAATATAAATGTATGAATTCAAGGATTATGTGGAGTAAAATAAAGGTTGGATGTGAAAAGTGGGTTATAGTAAGTGTTTATGCACCTGGAGAAGAGAGAAGTGTAGGGAGAGAGAGATTTTGGGAAATGTTGAGTGAGTGTGTGGGGAGTTTTGAACCAAGTGAGAGAGTAATTGTGGTTGGGGATCTTAATGCTAAAGTGGGTAAAAATGTTGTGGAGGGAGTAGTAGGTAAATTTGGGGTGCTAGGGGTAAATGTAAATGGGGGAATCATTAATTGAGCTATGTGTAGAAAGAGGTTTGTAATAAGTAATATATATTTTATGAAAAGAGGATAAATAAATATACAAGGTATGATATAGCATGGAAGGAAAGTAGTTTGTTGGATTATGTATTGGTGGATAAAAGGATGGGTAGGCTTCAGGATGTACATGTTTATAGAGGGGGCAACGGATATATCGGATCATTTAGTTGTAGCTACAGTTAGAGTAAAAGGTATATGGGACAAAGAAAATGGCAACAGCAAGTAAGAGGGTAAAAAGTATAAACTAAGGGAGGAGGAAGTTAGGGTGAGATAAGCAACTATTGGCAGAAAGGTGGACTAGTGCAAGTATGAGAAGTGGGGGGTTGAAGAGACTTGGGATAGTTTTAAAATACAGTATTAGAATGTGGGGCAGAAGTTTATGGCTATAGGAGCGTGGGTGCAGGAGGAAAGAGGAGCAAGTGGAGGAATTTAGTAGTAAAGGGTGTGATAAAAGAGAAAAAGGTAGCTTATGAGAGGTTTTTACAAAACAGAAGTGTTGTAAGAGGAGCAGAGTATATGGAAAGTAAAAGAAAGGTGAAGAGAGTGGTGAAAGGTGAAGAGAGTGGTGAAAGATTGCAAAAGGAGAGCAGATGAAAGTGGAGAAGCAGTCGAGAAATTTTGCAAAAATAAGAAAGTTTTGGAGTGAGATAAAGTTAAGAAGCCTAGGAACGAATGGATTTGTCAGTTAAAAACAGTAGGAGAGTTTGTAGATGGGAGCTGGAGGTATTGGGTAGATGGCGGAATATTTTGAGGAACTTTTAAATGTCGATAAAAAAAGGGAAGCGGTAATTTCATGAACTGGCCAGAGAGGCATAACTTCGTTTAGGAGTGAAGAGCAGGTGAGTGGGAGAGGTGCGAGAGGCATTACGTAGAATGAAAGGTGGTAAAGCAGCTGGAACTGACGGGATCATGACAGAAATGTTAAAAGCAGGAGGGATATAGTGTTGAAGTGTTTGGTATTTTGTTTAATAAATGTAGGTAGTAGGTTGGTAGACAGCAACCACCCAGGAGGTACTACCATCCTGCCAGGTGACAAACAAACCTGAAACTTTTACATGATGGTAGGATTGCTGGTGTCTTTTCTGTCTCAAACATGCAAGATTTGAGGTACGTCTTGCTACTTCTACTTACACTTAGGTCACGCTACGCAGACATGTACACGTTTATGTATACACTCATCTGAGTTTTCTTTGATTTTATCTTAATAGTTCTTGTTCTTATTGCTTTTTCTTTCATATCCATGGGAAAGTGGAATAAGAATCTTTCCTCCGTAAGCCATGCGTGTTGTAAAAGTAAACTAAAATGCCGAGAACAATGGACTAGTAACCCTTTTCCTGTATAGCTTACTAAAGAAAAGAAGAAAACCATCAAGTGGGATGTCTGAATGTGCGTGGATGTTGTGCAAATGATAAAGAGATGATTGTAGATGTTATGAATGAAAAGAAGCTGGATGTCCTGGCTTTAAGTGAGAAAGCTGAAGGGGGTAGGAGAGTTTCAGTGGGGAGAAATAAATGGGATTAGGTGAGGGGTTTTAAATAGAGTTAGAGCTAAAGAAGGAGTGGCAATAATGTTGAATAATCAGTTATGGCAGGTAAAGAAGGAATATAAATGTATGAATTCAAGGATTATGTGGAGTAAAATAAAGGTTGGATGTGAAAAGTGGGTTATAGTAAGTGTTTATGCACCTGGAGAAGAGAGAAGTGTAGGGGGAGAGAGATTTTGGGAAATGTTGAGTGAGGTGTGGGGAGTTTGAACCAAGTGAGAGAGTAATTGTGGTTGGGGATCTTAATGCTAAAGTGGGTAAAAATGTTGTGGAGGGAGTAGTAGGTAAATTTGGGGTGCTAGGGGTAAATGTAAATGGGGGAATCATTAATTGAGCTATGTGTAGAAAGAGGTTTGGTAATAAGTAATATATATTTTATGAAAAAAAGGATAAATAAATATACAAGGTATGATATAGCATGAAGGAAAGTAGTTTGTTGGATTATGTATTGGTGGATAAAGGATGGGTAGGCTTCAGGATGTACATGTTTATAGAGGGCAACAGATATATCATATTATTTGGTTGTAGCTACAGTTAGAGTAAAGGTAGATGGGACAAAAAAAAAATGGCAACAGAAAGTAAGAGAGGGGGTAAAAGTGTTATATATAAACTAAGGGTGAAGTTAGGGTGAGATATAAGCAACTATTGGCAGAAAGGTGGGCTAGTGCAAATGAGTAGTGGGGGTTGAAGAGGTTGGATAGTTTTAAAAATGCAGTATTAGAATGTGGGCAGAAATTTGTGGACGGAGTTTTAGGGGACCTTATCAAACTCCCAAACAATAACAATAATTTAAAGCGGTAAGATTGTCCAAACACTTACACATGCAAATAAAATAGATACGATACAAATACAGATCACTTCAGGAAGCCATTAGTAGAATATACAGTAAAACTAACAAAATCAATCATGAAACCCTGTGTAGTATGCAAACAAACAAGCAAACGTTCCACTGTATGGATTACATGCAATGATGGATTACATTTCCACAAGG
>WNWK01034555.1:0-15000 GCA_009830355.1 Cherax destructor
AATGTAAAAAAGACAGGGAGTGATCATGTCAGAGGATCTCACCTTCAAGGCCCATAACAATGAGAATTGCATCTGCTCGAAAAATGACAGGAGGGGATAATGAGAACCTTAAAAAACCAGGGATGCCAAGCCCATGTTGACATTTTTTACAGATCCTTGTTCAAAGGCGGGAATATTGCCTTTTTGGCACCTTTCAAGGCGGGTAAAATTTTGGACGAAAAGGGCAAAAAGAACCTTCACTGCACACAAAAGGGTGCGATAAACCACCCCAACTACGGGGGAACCCCTTAAAGTTCCTAAACCTTATTTCTAAAACCCTTAGGGGGAGAAAATTATTATAACATGGAAGATTATCGAGGGCTTAGTACCAAATTTTTTAAAAAATCACTCCGCAAAAAAAAAAAGATTTCGGCAGGCTTTGAACACCCCCAATGAAGAGCGGGGGTGCCACTAGCACGTTGGGGGACAACACAATAAGTGGGGGAGGGCCCCAAGATTGTTCAACTGCCTCCCAGCGTACATCGGGGGATTCCCAAAAAACCCCTGGCTGTCTTCAAGCAGGCACGGGACAGGCCCCTGTCGGTACCTGATCACCCGGGGCTTGTGGTTGTGGGGGTGGACTGCGTGCCGCCAGCCCCAACACCCGGGTTGATCAGGCTCGGGTCCAACAGGGGGCCTGGTCGCGGCCCGGGGCTGGGGGCGTTGCCCCCTGGAATTTTTCCCCAGGTAGACCCCAGGTAGACTACAAAGTTGTGCTTTTCCCCCCCTAGTACTATGATTGCTTCGGATCCCAGCCTTGACAAAATTAGCAGCAAGATATTCTGGATAATGTTTGTGAACAATTTTATAAACTTTAAACTTCAGTTTTTTTTAATCTGTCTTCAACTTTTCAGCATACCCAATTGTTGTAATTCATCCGGGCCCACATGTTTCTCTTGGACCCAGGCCCAGGATGAATTTTTGGCCCCAGGCCCAAGGATAAAATTTTGGACCCAGGCCCCAATTTAAAGTAAGTTTATTCAGGTATCACAAATCTTTTAAATTGGACCACTGAGTTTCGAAAAAATTTAACCCGGGAATTGCTAAAGCACTATTCCCGAACGAATTTCCCCCCTTAAAAAAAAATTTCCCACGTGGGTTGGTCTTTTTCACCCCAAAATATACTTCCCATGCACCTAAAATATTATACTTACATAACTGCGATTTCCGGGTATTCGGTTAACCGAGGGTCCACTGTACATAGATTATCATACATAGCAGCATATTTTAGAAAACCCTTGGGAAAACCCCAAAAGTCAAAGTGACTTATTTCCTTTGGGGGCCCTTTTTTATCCTTAATATTATAAGTGGATATATATGTTATTATATTATAAAGGATATTTTAATAAGGAATAAGGAAAAAAGAGTTATTTACAATTGTGTTAGCTAAAAAAAAAAAAATCATTCCCTTTTTTCTGTCCCTTTTCATTGGGTACCTTTTGGTTCTTTTTCTTAAAAACGGGCTTTTATGACTGGTTTTGGAAGGGTGAAGGCGGTCTTTCCATTCTTTTATTGCTGTACAAAAAAAGGGTTTTGGTTTGAAAAAAGGTTTTCCGGCCCTTTGATTGTGGGTGCTAAAAAGTTGTGCCTCTCCTCTAGTACTATGACTGCTTTGGTTCCCAGCCTTGACAAAATTGGAAACAAGATATTCGGGATACTTTTTGGGTGAGCAATTTTATAAACTTGTTTAAAATTTTAAAAGTTGTTTTACTCGTCTTCAATATTAAATATACAATTGTTGAAATTTCCCACCCGGGGCCTACATGCCCCTTTTGGGAAGGGTTAAGGATGAATTTTCCTTTTTTGTTCTGGATGATTTGCACTTTTTTTTTTCATTTTTTTTGTCAAGGCGGGTACCATGAAGTGCAAGTGTAGTCCAAAAGACATTGATGGGGCTAGACATAGGGGCTTGAAAAGGGCCCCAGTAGGTAGACACTGTGCTTGTCTGGGAGAGGAACTTCAGTCTGGCATTCGCTTTCTTTACTAAATGTTCCCATCAATTTTCCTGACATGTATGGGTCAAAGGGGGTTCCCAGATATTTTACTGAGGAAACTGGAAATTTATGGATTCCCTATTACACCGGGCATTAAAATTATTTACCCTTTTTTTTAGTTTATATTTCGTGCCAAAGAGTATGGCTTCGTTTCCCCAGATGTAACGATAGTTTGTTGTCTACTAACCATTTTCTGCAGGACTCCCGTTCCAAATGTTAATACTTTGCTATATCTTGTGGGTCTTTGACACTAACAGTGCACTGTCATCCGCATACAGTAAGGGATGGGCGAACATTTACATAACACAGGAATAATAAAGGACCCAAAAAGCTCCTTGGGGGAAATCCCATGTTTTCGACAGTGGTTCTGATTCCGTTTTTGATTTTGACAATTTGTTTCCCGTTGCTAAGATAGGACTTAAAAAATCTGTGGGAAACTATGCCGATAGCTTGAAGTTTCACATAATATATTTGGTTGGGAAATATCGAAGGCCTTTTGAAAACCCAAAAATTTCCATTCCCATGAGGTTCCCCCAAGACATTTTTTAAATTCTCATGTAATCCATCAAAAATTTAAATTTGGGGGGTGTCGGTTGAGTAAGATTTTCCCAAAGCCCGATTGGTAACCATGAAGAATGTTGTTGTCACTAAGATGTTTTTTACTTGACAGTAAATGCCCTCTAGAATTTTGGATATTACACTGAGATACCAACAGGCCTATAGTTGCTGACATCAGACCTACTATTTTTTTTTTTTGGGAAATAGGGGTCCCCTGGCCTCCTTGAACCCCTTGGCACTGTATTAGTGGTGATGGACAAATTTATTATGTGAGCAATGGGGATTGCCAGTTCAGAGGAACCATCTTTTTTGGGAAATTAGACGGATGGGTTTTCGGGCAGGTGCTCTTAATTTGGGTTTTTAAACCTTTTTTTTTTTGCATGAAGTCATGTGGGTACAATTTTCTGGGTTTACAACTGTTTGGGTTACCCTTTTTTGGTATAGTATGTTTTAAATTTATCAGAGTCTGTGTTAAAGGTATTTTGATGCAGCTTAGCTTTTCTTACTAGTTTTTGATGCGGGGCGGGTTTTGGTAAAGAATTAAAAAAATTTGCCACTTTAGTTGTTTCATGGCAACCCTTTTCGACATTTAGAACTATGTTAGATCTATCTATGGGTTTATGGCTATACCCCAACGTTTGAGTTGTTGCCAGAGCTTTCTGGGGTTATTCTTGTATTGATTTTGAGCAATAGTGTCTTCCCTTTTCCCCTTTTTTATAACCTCTGCATTTGTTCCTCACCCTTTGGAATTCATTTAGTGCTGAATATCCTGTTTTTTTTCCCTTAAATTTTTTTATCAACTGGTCTCTGAGTTTAATTATCTAATATCTCAGTAGTCATAAAAGGGTTATTTCTTCGTTTAACCCCAACCTCTTTAACTGGTGCAATATTATCAAGGATGGCAGTGAATAATACACACACAACCCACATAAAAAAGGGAGGAGTTACGACACGTTTCCCCGACTTGGACCATTTCAAAGTCACAAAACACAGAGACGGAGGAAGGGCTATTTATAGGCAGGCAGACAGGGGGGGGAAGAGAGTGGGAAATAATGGAGGAGTGGAAGTGGTAGTAGAGTAAAGGAGTGGAGGGGTCATATTTGGGAAGGGAGATGAAATGGGGCTAGGGGAAAGGGGGGACGAGGACACAGGGCTGGATGGAGGAGGGTGTTAGGAGGCAAGAACTTCACTCTGATGAAATTTAAGTTGTCAGGCAACAACTCTTGCAAGTGTGAGGATGAGCAGGGCATTGCCCAGTACCAGGAGGCACTTGAGTCCCAATTTCTTTTCCAGGAGGTATTTCTTCACACTAGGGCCAAACACTCCAGTCAACCATTCCTTGAAAATCTCCGTAGTGACCCATGCCTTGGTGTTACCCTTTCCCAATGCACACACAATTTATTCTTGTCAACACTGTGTTTCTTGAAGGGTCTGGGATTTCGAGTGATACACCAGTAAAGGCTTCACTTTAAAATCACCACTGGCATTGGCACAAGCATAAGAGTTAGTCCTGTCTTTCATAGGCTTGTGCCCTGGCAGTGCCTTTTCCTCCTGAGTAATGAAGGTCCTGTTGGGCATTTTCTTTCAAAACAGGCCTGTTTCATCACAATTAAACACTTGTTGGGGTTAAAATTTTTTTAGTGTCTATGAACCCCTGGAATTCATGCACAAATTTTTCAGCTGCACGTTTGTCTGAGCTGGCTGCCTCACCATGTCTCACAACTGTGTATGCCACTACGTTTCTTAAACCTCTCAAACCAGCCTTTGCTGGCTTTAAAATCACTTTCCTCACCACTGGTTGCAGGCATTGTCTTGACAAGATCTGCGTGCAACTTCTTGCCTTTTCACAAATTATCGCCGTGGAAATAGTATCACCTGCTATCTGTTTTCATTGATCCACACCATCAACAACTTCTCAACCTCATCCACTGTTTTCGATCTCTTTTTCGTTAACATATAAACCCCCTTTTGCAACATTAGCTTCCTTGATCTCATTTCTCTTTCCAGGATAGTGCGATAGTAGATGTGCTTTTCTTGTACATCTGGCAAGCTCACTCACACGTACACCACTCTCATATTTTCTACAATTTCTTTCTTCAGTTCGATGGTGGTCCTCACTCTCTTTACCACAGGGTGCCACTAGGAAGCTTCTTTGGACCCATGGTGACTTATTTCACAGTGACAATCACTAAACAAACAATAAACACAACAAAATATTGTGAATGTTTGAAAGAGCGTGCTGGGTAATGTTCTCTCTATGGTAAACAATGTTACACTGGCGTCTTGCGCAGGCGCGGGCAGGCTGACACGTCTGGTACTGCTTGCTAAGACGAGTTCATGCTCGCTACGAGCCAAATATTTAGTGAAAAAATCGCTTGTTACGCAATTTGCTTGTTATATGGAGTGCTCGTTAGGTGAGGGGCCACTGTAATAATGGTTCTATTGTCTGTGCATTACAAATGAGATAAGGTTATCATTACTAGCAACTAGGCCCTCATTATCACCATGTCTTATCTGTCTGTTTTGACCTGTACTATAGATTGAGGTCCTGGATTAGTATGAATATCGCCATAATAGCGCCACTATAAAAGCTGTGCACTATTGTTTTTGTTTTGGATATGTGGGGTTGCCATACCTTGGCGATAGTGGCACTTAGGTTTCTGGTATGATGGCCACTGTTGGGCTTTCACTTTCCAGGGAGCTATCACCTCATTCACCTTTCCAGTTCCCATGACTGATTTCCTTCTTTCGAGAAATGCACAATAATTATAAATATCAATATGGCAGCCTGAACCCCTCTGATGCCAGCCATAGTTATTCTTCACTCTTTATCATTTCACAACAAAAATTTGTTTTCTTTACTTTTTATTAAAAAGAAACCACTGATCCTAGCAGACACCTAGCAATGCCTAGTATCTACTCTAGAAATCACCACTGGTTACTAGTAAATTTTCTGTTATCACATACCCGGATTACCCCACATTTGCCCCTTACTTCGTAAACCCTCTTCACTCCTCACTTCATAGTCCAGCTTTCCCTATCACACTTCTAACTCATTTCCATCCTGGCATTGTAAAAGAAGTTTTCAAAGGCGATGTCAGTAAACAGATCCATCAATCCCATTTAGCGGGGTTCGTCGTTGTTGCTATTCCTCGTAAAGTTGATGTGTCAGCCATTTTTAAAAGCAGTGAGGGAAAAAACGGCCACTGCCCTGACAGATTCCTTGGAGTTTTGTCGTTAGATTTGGCGTTTTCTCCTATGTTTCCCTCTAATGTACACTGGTCATTAATATGGAAGTCAGGTATTAAAAATATCCTTGGTTGGTTAACTATTCACTTCTTTCCCACATTTAGCACTGAGGAGTAAGTAAGTAAGTAAGTAAGTTTATTCAGGTATACACAAATACATTTACATACATTATCATACATAGCAGCATATGTGTAGAGAACCTAGGATAACCCAAAAAAGTCAGATAGAGTGACTTATTTCCATTGGGGTCCTTTTTACACTATAATATTTTACATTGTAGGATATATATGTTATTATATTATAAAGGATATATGTATACTAGGAATAAGATAAAAAGAGTTATTTACATATACATGTGTGTTAGCTAAAAAAATAAAAAATCATTCTCCTCCCTTTCTGTCGCTACATTCATTAGGTACCTTTTGGTTGTCTTCTTGAACTGGCTCATGCTATGACTGGCTTTGACATGTGCAGGCAGTCTGTTCCATTCCTTTATTGCTGTACAATAAAAGGTGTTTGAAGTCTGGCCATTGAATGTGGGAACTACAAAGTTGTGCTCTCTTCCCCTAGTACTATGACTGTTTTGGTTCCCAGCCTTGACAAAATTGGCAGCAAGATATTCTGGACACTGTTTGTGAGCAATTTAATAAACTTTATTTAATTTAAGTTGTTTTACTCTGTCTTCAATATTCACCATATCCAATTGTTGTAATTCATCCTGGCCTACATGCTCTCTTGGACCCAGGTCCAGGATGAATCTTACCATTTTGTTCTGGGTGATTTGCAGCTTATCTTTCAGTTTTTGTCAAGGCAGAGTACCATGAAGAGCAAGCGTAGTCAATATGACATTGTATAAGGGCTAGACATAGGGTCCTGCGAGCCTCAGTAGGTAGACACTGTGCTTGTCTGTAGAGGAACTTCAGTCTGGCATTCGCTTTCTTTACTACACTGTTCCCTATCAATTCTCCTGACATGCATGGGTCAAGGGATTCCCAGATATTTTACTGAGGAAACTGAAGTGATGGATTCCCCATTACACCGGATATTAAAATTATTTACCCTGCTCAGTTTATATTTTTCCCTAGATGTAACGATAGTTTGTTGTCTACTAACCATTTGCTGCAGGACTCCAGTTCCAGTGTTAATACATTAGCTATATCTTGTGGGTCTTTACCTGACACTAACAGAGCACTGTCATCCGCATACAGTAGGAGTTTGCACTTGACACTGATGGGCATATCATTTACATAACACAGGAATAATAAAGGACCCAGAATACTACCTTGGGGAACTCCACATGCTATCGGCAGTGGTTCTGATTCCGTTTTGTTGATTTTGACAATTTGTTTCCTGTTGCTAAGATAGGACTTAAACCAGTCTGTGGAACCTATGCCGATAGCTTGAAGTTTCTTACATAATATATTGCGGTTGACAGTATCGAAGGCCTTTTGCAAGTCTAAAGTTACCATTCCTATGAGGTTCCCTATAGACATTTCAGTTCTCATGTAATCCATTAGATTAATCAGGGAGGTGTCGGTTGAGTAAGATCTCCTAAAGCCTGATTGGTAACTATGAAGAATGTTGTTGTCACTAAGATATTTAACTACTTGACAGTACACCGCCCTCTCTAGAATTTTGGATATTACACTGAGTATACTAACAGGCCTATAGTTGTTGACATCAGACCTACTATTTTTCTTGAAGATAGGAGTAACTCTGGCCTCCTTGAACCCCTCTGGCACTGTATTAGTGGTGATGGACAAATTTATTATGTGAGCAATGGGGATTGCCAGTTCAGATGCACCATCTTTTAGGAATTTAGATGGGATGTTATCTGGGCCGGTGCTCTTAATTGGGTTTAACCTGCTTTGTTCTTTTGCACAAAGTCATGAGATACACTTACTAGTTGACAACTGTTTGAAGTTACTCCTTTATTGGTATAGTATGTTTTAAATTTATCAGAGTCTGTGTTAAAGGTATTTGATGCAGCTGGTAGCTTACTTACTAGTGTTGATGCGACAGTTGTGTAGTATGAATTAAAACAATTTGCCACTTTAGTTGTTTCGTTGCATACCTCGTTATCGACATTTAGAACTATGTTAGATCTATCTACGGGTTTATGGCTATACCCCAACTGTTTGAGTTGTTGCCAGAGCTTTCTAGGGTTATTCTTGTACTCTTCGATCTGTGAGCAATAGTGTCTTGCCTTTGCGCCTTTTATGAGCCTCTGCACTCTGTTCCTCACCCTTTGGAATTCATTTAGTGCTGCAATATCCTGTCTGTTTGCCTTAAATCTTTTTATCAATTGGTCTCTGAATTTCATATTATCTAATATCTCAGTAGTCATCTAGGGTTCAGTTCTTCGTTTAATCCTAACCTCTTTAACTGGTGCAATATTATCAAGGATGGCAGTGAACATTGTTTTGAATTTTTCCCAGGCATCATTTACGTCCGTGCAACTTGTTATCACTGACCAGTCACAATTGTGTAGCATATTTACCAGTGTTTCTTTACTGTAGTTTCTAGTTGACTTAACTTTTATTGTCTTGTGTAGGCCTATCCGTTCCCTAGTAATTTTCCTGGTACAGTAAATGATGAAATGAGCACTAAGGCCTGTGGTAATGACCCCTGACTGACTAATGTTCTCAGGGCGGTTACAAAGTATGTGGTCAATTAGGGTGGCTGAGAACTGTGTGATCCGGGTTGGTGTATTAATTAGTTGCGTGTAACTATTTAAATCCAGAATTTGCTTATATCTTTTACATAGCCCGTTATTTTGCTGTTGAAAACAGATGTTGAAGTCTCCTAGTATTACTGTCTCGTCATTGTTATCAAGTCTCGACAAGACTCTCGAAAAGTCCTCTAAGAACTGGTCATGGGTGGGAGGGCGAAAACTAGTTCCTACTAAGATGGGTTTGGTCTTAGGTAGCAACACTTCAAACCATAGGATCTCCAGTTTATTGTCATTTAAATCAGGTCTTGGATTATAGGCTAAGTCGTTCTTTATGTAGGCACATACCCCACCACCTTTTCTATTCCTATCTAAGCGTTTTATATTGTAACCTTCTATTTTGACCTCGTCGTCAGTCACCGTATCATCCAACCAGGATTCCGAGATGGATATAATTGCCGCTCTAGTTCTGTTAGCTAGAATCCTAATCTCTGCCAATTTTGGAAGAAGTGATCTTGCATTGACATGAATAAAGTGAAGGCCTGTTTTCCTAAGACAATCATAATCATCAATAAATGGCAAGGGGTCATTACCATTAAAAATAGGAAAATGAATGTCATCATTGCTAAAGGGTAACTGTGCCAAAGTGCATTTGTTACAAACAAAATGAAATCTGGCACCATTACCATAATTGAACACACATCCATTATGCACCCAACCTTTACACAATTTACAACCGGTAAGTTTACTGTTTTCTTTCGTACCTTAGTACAGTGTATACAAATGTCTGGTGGTGTCTGAGATAATAATGTTTCTATTGTCTGTGCATTACCTATAGCGTTAAGGTTATCATTACTAGCAACTAGACCGTCATTATCATCATGACTTATCTGTCTGTTTTGCACCTGTACCATAGATTGAGGTCCTGGATTAGTATGAATATCGCCACTTAATAGCGCCACTATAAAAGCTGTGCGCCATTGTTTTGTTTTGTAGATGTGGGGTTGCCAAACCTTGCGGCGATAGTGGCACTTACGTTTCTGGTATGATGGCCACTGTTGGGCTTTCACTTTCCAGGGAGCTATCACCTCATTCACCTTTTCCAGACCCCATGACTGATTTCCTTCTTTCGAGAAATGCACAATAATGATAAATATCATTATGGCAGCCTGAACCCCTCTGATGCCAGCCATAGTTACTCCTTACTCTTTATCACTTCACAACAAAAATTTGTTTTCTTTTCTTTACTTTTTATTAAAAAGAAACCACTGATCCTATCAGACACCTAGCAATGCCTAGTAGCTACTCTAGAAATCACCACTGGTTACTAGTAAATTTTCTGTTATCACATACCCGGATTACCCCTCACTTGTCCCCTTACTTCGTAAACTCCCATCACTTCTCACTTCATAGTCCGGCTTCACCTATCACACTTCTAACTCATTTCCATCCTTGCAGTGTAAAAGAAGTTTTCAAAGGCGATGTCCGTAGACAGCCCCATCAATCCCATATAGCGGGGCTCGTCGTTGTTGCTGTTCCTCGTAGAGTTGATGTGTCAGCCATTTTTAAAAGCAGTGAGGGAAAAAAAAACGGCTACTGCCCCTGACAGATTCCTTGGAGTTTTGTCGTTAGATTTGGCGTTTTCTCCTATGTTTCCCTCCTAATGTACACTGGTCATTAATATGGGAGAGAACCGCTGGTATAGCCTGACAGTTTCCTGGAGTTTGTTTTGTAGATTTATCGGTTTCTCCTGTGTTTCCCTCCCATTAACACTGCTGCAGTTGATATGATGGTCTGGTACTGTCAGTATAATTAGAATGTCGCTTCGTAGTTGTACATCTGGCAGTAGCTGGTGATTGAATGTCAGTCAGCCATGTTTAAATGATCACTTCCACCCCTCACCTGGCACTGAGGGAAAAAAATAAACACTACACTACATTACAGACCTGTCAGTTTCCTTGTAGTTTGTTGATTAGGTTTTCCCTTATGTTGACTTCCCATTAACACTGTGCAGTTGATATGGGAGTCAGTCACTTCAGTATAGTGGAAAACGTTGCTTGTCAGGATTGTACGTCTGGTAGCGGGTCTGTATTTGAATGCCAGTCTCCTCTTTTGGTCATATTTGGTCCATTTCGCTGTAGTCACCGTCAGTTTTCTTGTCACTGTAAGTTCCTTGTATGTTGTTGCAACAGTTCCTGCAAATAGGCCATTGATGGAGTCTCAACGGCCCAGGGAATGGCAAATTATAGGAGCAGCCTTGTTGTTGCTGCCTGGTGCCTAGTGCCAGGTGTGGTGGTGCGGTGGATGAATCTTAGACCCAGGTCCAGTATGAATCTTACAATTTTGTTCTGGGTGATTTGCAGTTTATCTTTCAGTTTTTTTTTTTTTGTCAAGGCAGAGTACCATGAAGAGCAAGCATAGTCCATATGACATTGTATAAGGGCTAGACAGAGGATCTTGCGAGCCTCGGTAGGTAGACATTGTGCTTGTCTGTAGTGGAACTGCAGTCTGGCATTTGCTTTCTTTACTACACTGTTCCCTATCAGTTCTCCTGATATGCATGGGTCAAAGGGGATTCCCAGATATTTTGCTGAGGAAACTGAAGTGATGGATTCCCCATTACACTGGACATTAAAATTATTTACCCCCTAGAAAATGTACAGAGAACCTTCACGGCACGCATAACTGTGATAAAACACCTCAATTACTGGGAATGCTTGAAGTTCCTCAACCAGTACTCCCTAGAATGCAGGTGGGAGAGATACATGATTATATACACTTGGAAAATTCTAGAGGGATTAGTACCAAACTTGCACACGAAAATCACTCCCTGTGAAAGCAAAAAACTCAGCAGACTGTACAACATCCCCCCCAATGAAAATCAGGGGTGCCACTAGCACGTTAAAACACAATAAGTGTCAGGGGCCCAAGACTGTTCAACTGTCTCCCAGCATACTTAAGGGGGATTACCAATAGACCCCTGGTTGTGTTCAAGCAGGCACTGGACAGGCACCTAAAGTCAATATCAGACCAGCCGGTCTGTGGTTCGTACGTTGGATTGTGTGTGGCTTGCAGTAACAGCCTGGTTGATCAGGCCCTGATCCATCATGAGGCCTGGTCACAAACTGGGCCGTGGGGGTGTTGACCCCTGGAACTCTCTCCAGGTATGTTTCGTGCCAGAGTATGGCTTCCGTTTTCCCGAGGTGAAACTATTGTGTGTTGTCTTCTAACCATTTGCTGCAGGACTGTTAACTGTGTGTGCCTTGTAACTTGCCCTATTATATCGTAAAGAATACTTGTATATTTGATGATTAGTCACTTGTAAGATTAGTGATAATTTAAGGTGTAAATGATTGTTTATTTATGACACGTGCGCTAAATGCCTAGGTATGCTAGTGGCCTTCTTTGTAATTAATATTTTATAATATGTAAACCACACATTGTAAACTTTACAAGGAAATAAACATTTTCATTTTCATTTATATTATGCCAGTCTTGTTCTCATCTTTATACTTGCCTGTTTTAACATATTTTGAATATTTTTCTTTTAATATTTTACTAGATTTCTGGTATTAGTTATCATAGATGTGGAGTAAGACTATTTTTCTGGTAAATCTTTACTTAACCTGTGATCTACCCTAATACTATTTATTTCTAATCAATAACTTCTCTAACCTATCTTTTATACTAATTATTTTATTTATTGACACATCCGCCAATTCCCATCAAGGCAGGGTGGCCCGAAAAAGAAAAACTTTCATCATCATTCACTCCATCACTGTCTTGCCAGAGGGGTGCTTTACACTACAGTTATAAAACTGCAACATTAACACCTCTCCTTCAGAGTGCCGGCACTGTACTTCCCATCTCCAGAACTCAAGTCCGGCCTGCCGGTTTCCCTGAATCCCTTCATAAATGTTACTTTGCTCACACTCCAACAGCACGTCAAGTATTAAAAACCATTTGTCTCCATTCACTCCTATCAAATACGCTCACATGCTTGCTGGAAGTCCAAGCCCCTCGCACACAAAACTTCCTTTACCCCCTCCCTCCAACCTTTCCTAGGCCGACCCCTACCCCGCCTTCCCTCCACTACAGATTTATACACTTGAAGTCATTCTGTCTCGTTCCATTCTCTCTACATGTCCAAACCATCTCAACAACCCCTCCTCAGCTCTCTGGATAATAGTTTTGGTAGTCCCACACCTCCTCCTAATTTCCAAACTCCAAATTCTCTGCATTATATTCACACAACACATTGACCTCAGACACGACATCTCCACTGCCTCCAGCCTTCTCCTCATTGCAACATTCATCACCCATGCTTCACACCCATATAAGAGTGTTGGTATAACTATTCTCTCATACATTCCCCTCTTTACTTCCATGGACAAAGTTCTTTGTCTCCACAGACTCTGAAGTGCTCCACTCACCCTTTTCCCCTCATCAATTCTATGATTCACCTCATCCTTCATAGACCCGTCTGCTGACATGTCCACTCCCAAATATCTGAATACATTCACCTCCATACTCTCTCCCTCCAATCTGATATCCAATTTTTCTTCACCTAATCTTTTTGTTATCCTCATCACCTTACTCTTTCCTATATTCACTTTCAATTTTCTTCTTTTACACACCCTACCAAATTCATCCACCAACCTCTGCAACTTCTCTTCAGAATCTCCCAAAAGCACAGTGTCATCAGCAAAAAGCAGCTGTGACAACTCCCACTTTGTATTTGCTTCTTTATGTTTTAGCCCCACACCTCTTGCCAAGACCCTCGCATTCACTTCTCTTACAACCCCATCTATAAATATATTGAACAACCACGGTGAAATCACACATCCTTGTCTAAGGCCCACTTTTACTGGGAAATAGTTCCCCTCCCTCCTACACACTCTAACTTGAGCCTCACTATCCTTATAAAAACTCTTCACTGGTTTCAGTAACCTACCTCCTATTCCATACACCTGCAGCATCTGCCACATTGCCCCCCTATCTACCCTATCATACGCCTTTTCCAAATCCATAAATGCCACAAAAACATCTTTACCCTTATCCAAATACTGTTCACCTATATGTTTCACTGTAAACACTTGGTCTACACACCCCCTACCTTTCCTAAAGCCCCCTTGTTCATCTGCTATCCTGCTTTCTGTCTTACTCTTAATTCTTTCAATAATAACTCTACCATACACTTTACCAGGTACACTCAACAGACTTATTCCCCTATAATTTTTGCACTCTCTTTTGTCCCCTTTGCCTTTATACAAAGGAACAATACACGCTCTCCACCAATCCCTAGGTACATTACCCTCTTCCATACATTTATTAAATAATAGCACCAACCACTCCAAAACTATATCCCCACCTGCTTTTAACATTTCTATCTTTATCCCATCAATCCCAACTGCCTTACCCCCTTTCATTCTCCCCACTGCCTCACGAACTTCCCCAACACTCACAACTGGCTCTTCCACACTCCTACAAGATGTTATTCCTCCTTGCCCTACACACGAAATCACAGCTTCCCTATCTTCATCAACATTTAACAACTCCTTAAAATATTCTCTCCATCTTCCCGATACCTCTAACTCTCCATTTAATAACTCTCCTCTCCTATTTTTAACTGTCAAATCCATTTGTTCCCTAGGCTTCCTCAACTTATTAATCTCACTCCAAAATTTTTTCTTATTTTCAACAAAATTTGTTGATAACACAATATACTAATATTGTGAGAAATTGCCTGTATGAACTTCAATATTACGTTCATACAAGTAATTTGGGTGGGAGGCAATTAAAATAAACACCACTTACCATTTTTGTTGCGCCTCTGAGGTAGGCTGGATTTGAGACACTCTAGGTCACAGAAAAGTGTCTCCTTCGATACCCACAACCCGCACACCACTCTCAAACAAAACCGGGACCTAAAATTATACATTAATATTTAATAAAACATAACCAGTAATTCTGGTACAATTAATTGTGGACTGTATCAATTGGATTTGACTTGATTAAAGAGGAAGGGGGTATAATGCTGTTAATATCAAACACATAACTACCTAACTTGAACATACGAAATTCCTGGTATTAACTTACCAATTTGTACTACCGGTAGAACACACCCTAACGTTACCTAGCCAGTGAGACATACGATGGCTAATGCAATCTACTGAACAAAGGTAAATTGTACTTATGGAAAGGCGAGCTGTAGGAAGTCATCGGTGTCCCTCCATATTTCCCAATTCCACCACTATATTGCAGTGGTTTCTCATACAGTGGACCCCAGTATCGTAATTAATCCGTTCCAGGAGCTAGTACTTAACACGAAGTTTACGAATTCGAACCATTATTTCCCATAGAAATAATGTAAATACAATTAATCCGTTCCACAAAAAATATTCACAATATAAAATAATTAAAAATATATATATATATATATATATATATATATATATATATATATATATATATATATATATATATATA
>WNWK01034555.1:17500-20386 GCA_009830355.1 Cherax destructor
GAAGAGTTGCAGGCATCTGGAAGATAGAGTAATGAGTAATGAAGGTCCTCTTTGACATTTTCTTCCAAAACAGTCCTGTTTCATCACAATTAAACACTTGTTGGGGGAGGAATTCTTCAGCCTCTACGAAGGGGAATCCCCACTCCCTGCATGCCTGCTACACTCCCTGCATGCCTGCTACACTCCCTGCATGTCTGCTACACTCCCTGCATCAATGCTAAACTCCCTGCATCAATGCTAAACTCCCTGCATGCCTGCTAAACTCCCTGCATGAATGCTAACCTCCCTGCATGAATGCTAAACTCCCTGCATGAATGCTACACTCCCTGCATGCCTGCTAAACTCCCTGCATGCCTGCTACACTCCCTGCATGAATGCTACACTCCCTGCATGAATGCTACACTCCCTGCATGAATGCTAAACTCCCTGCATGAATGCTACACTCCCTGCATACCTGCTAAACTCCCTGCATGGCTGCTACACTCCCTGCATGAATGCTAAACTCCCTGCATGAATGCTAAACTCCTGCATGAATGCTAAACTCCTGCATGAATGCTACACTCCTGCATGCCTGCTAAACTCCCTGCATGCCTGCTACACTCCCTGCATGAATGCTACACTCCCTGCATGAATGCTACACTCCCTGCATGAATGCTACACTCCCTGCATGAATGCTACACTCCCTGCATGAATGCTACACTCCCTGCATGAATGCTACACTCCCTGCATTAATGCTACCACAGGGGTGCCACTAGGAAGCTTCTTTGGACCCATGGTGACTTATTTCACAGTGACAATCACTAAACCACCAAAAAAGATACCAAATGTATTGTGAATGTTTGAAAGAGCGCGCTGGGTAATGTTCTCTCAATGGTAAACAACGCTTCACTGGCGGGCGTCCTGCGCAGGCACGGAGCAGGCGGACAGGTCTAATACGTTACGAAACACGAGCCATTTTACGATTCTCGAAATCGAAAAAAGCTTACGAAACACGATCTTTACGAAATAAGAACCTTACGAAACTCGGGGGTCCACTGTATTTGCTTCCCTATCTGCAGTGTAGGACATCACCACATTATTTTCTGGTCATCTAAGGCTGCTCCATTCCAATTTAGCCCCGATGATGATGAATTGAATTAGCCGGTTATTCTGACCAGACTTCCACTTTTTTTCCCCTATGGTGTCCTCCTCTCCACCCTGCCTGCACAGCTGCTGCTTCCTTTACCACTCACAAATTAATTTTAAAACAACAGCAACACAGTTTACACTTATTTACACTATAAAAATTTATGCACTATAAATTTGGGAAAATTACATTAAAATTTTCTATAATTATCATTTCATTAAATATCTGCCACATTTTTTATATTTTTTTATTAATACATCGGCCGATTCCCACCAAGGCAGGGTGGCCCGAAAAAGAAAAACTTTCATCATCATTCACTCCATCACTGTCATGCCGGAGGGGTGCTTTACACTACAGTTATAAAACTGTAACATTAACACCCCTCCTTCAGAGTGCAGACACTGTACTTCCCATCTCCAGGACTCAAGTCCGGCCTGCAGGTTTCCCTGAATCCCTTCATAAATGTTACTTTGCTCACACCAACAGCACGTCAAGTATTAAAAACCATTTGTCTCCATTCACTCCTATCAAATACGCTCACACATGCTTGCTGGAAGTCCAAGCCCCTCGCACACAAAACTTCCTTTACCCCCTCCCTCCAACCTTTCCCTCCACTACAGATTTATACACTCTCGAAGTCATTCTGTCTCGTTCCATTCTCTCTACATGTCCAAACCACCTCAACAACCCCTCCTCAGCTCTCTGAATAATAGTTTTGGTAATCCTGCACCTCATCCTAATTTCCAAACTCCGAATTCTCTGCATTATATTCACACCTCACATTGACCTCAAACATGATGTCTCCACTGCCTCCAGCCTTCTCCTCGTTGCAACATTCATCACCCATGCTTCACATCCATATAAGAGTGTTGGTATAACTATACTCTCATATATTCCCCTCTTTACTTCTATGGACAAAGTTCTTTGTCTCCACAGACTCTGAAGTACCACTCACCCTTTTCCCTCATCAATTCTATGATTCACCTCATCCTTCATAGACCCATCTGCTGACATGTCCACTCCCAGATATCTGAATACATTCACCTCCTCTATCTCTCTCCCTCCAATCTGATATCCAATCTTTCATCACCTAATCTTCTTGTTATCCTCATCACCTTACTCTTTCCTATATTCACTTTCAATTTTCTTCTTTTACATACACTACCAAATTCATCCACCAACCTCTGCAACTTCTCTTCAGAATCTCCCAAAAGCACAGTGTCATCATCAAAAAGCAACTGTGACAACTCCACTTTGTATTTGATTCTTTATCTTTAACCCGACACCTCATCTATAAATATATTGAACAACCACGGTGACATCACACATCCTTGTCAAGGCCCACTTTTGCTGGGCAATAGTCCCCTCCTACACCTGAGCCTCACTATCCTCATAAAAACTCTTCACTGGTTTCAGTAACCTCCTCCTATTCCATCACCTGCAACATCTGCCACATTGCCTCCCCATCCACCCTATCATATGCCTTTTCCAAAACCATAAATGCCATAAAAACCTCTTTGCCCTTATCCAAATACTGTTCACCTATATGCATTAAACACTTTCCACACCCAAATTTCCAAAACCCCCTTTTTCATCTGCACCTGCTCCCTCACTTTAATTTTTCAAAAAAACTTACCCCACACTTTTCCAGGTACTCAACAAAATTATTCCCATAATTTTGACCCTTTTTTTCCCCTTTTTTTTATCAAAGGAACTATACACGCCCCCGCCAACCCTGGTACCACCCCCTTTTCCCAAAA
>WNWK01034556.1:0-20386 GCA_009830355.1 Cherax destructor
TCCATAGGTGCTCAGGTGAACAGAGGCTGGTCCATAGGTACTCAGGTGAAAAGAGGCTGGTCCATAGGTACTCAGGTGAACAGAGGCTGGTCCCTAGATACTCACGTGAACAGAGGCTGGTCCATAGATACTCAGGTGAACAGAGGCTGGTCCATAGGTGCTCAGGTGAACAGAGGCTGGTCCATAGATACTCAGGTGAACAGAGGCTGGTCCATAGATACTCATGTGAACAGAGGCTGGTCCATAGGTGCTCAGGTGAACAGAGGCTGGTCCATAGGTACTCAGGTGAAAAGAGGCTGGTCCATAGGTACTCAGGTGAACAGAGGCTGGTCCCTAGATACTCACGTGAACAGAGGCTGGTCCCTAGATACTCACGTGAACAGAGGCTGGTCCATAGATACTCAGGTGAACAGAGGCTGGTCCATAGGTGCTCAGGTGAACAGAGGCTGGTCCATAGGTACTCATGTGAACAGAGGCTGGTCCCTAGATACTCATGTGAACAGAGGCTGGTCCATATATACTGAGGTGAACAGAGGCTGGTCCATAGTTACTCAGGTGAACAGAGGCTGGTCCATAGATACTCAGGTGAACAGAGGCTGGTCTATTCATAGTCAGGTGAACAGGGACAATACAAACTTCTCATCTTTGATTTTTGTGTTATTGCTCCTAGTAATCTGGACAGCAATTTTATGTTAGTCAAATTTTCCTATGTATTGGTGGATAAAAGGTTGATGGGTAGGCTTCAGGATGTACATGTTCATAGAGGGGCAACAGATATATCGGATAATTATTTAGTTGTAGCTATAGTTAGAGTAACAGGTAGATGGGACAAAAATAAAATGGCAACAGCAAGTAAGAGAGAGGTAAAAGTGTATAAACTAAGGGAGGAGGAAGTTAGGGTGAGATATAAGCAACTATTGGCAGAAAGGTGGGATAGTGCAAGTATGAGTAGTGGGGGGGTTGAAGAGAGTTAGGATAGTTTTAAAAAATGCAGTATTAGAATGTGGGGCAGAAGTTTGTGGCTATAGGAGGGTGGGTGCAGGAGGAAAGAGGAGTGAGTGGTGGAATGAAGAAGTAAAGGGTGTGATAAAAGAGAAAAAGGTAGCTTATGAGAGTGGTGAGAGAGTGCAAAAGAAGAGCGGATGAAAGAATGGGAGAGGCTCTGTCAAGAAATTTTGCTGAAAACAAGAAAAAAATTTGGAGTGAGATAAACAAGGTAAGAGAACCTAGGAACGAATGGATTTGTCAGTTAAAACAGAGTAGGAGAGTTAGTAGATGGGAGCTGGAGGTATTGGGTAGATGGCGGAATATTTTGAGGAACTTTTAAATGTCGATGAAAAAAGGGAGGCGGTAATTTCATGTACTGGCCAGGGAGGTACAACATCGTTTAGGAGTGAAGAAGAGCAGGATGTGAGTGTGGGGGAGGTGCGTGAGGCATTACGTAGAATGAAAGGGGGTAAAGCAGCTGGAATTGACGGGATCATGACAGAAATGTTAAAAGCAGGGGGGGATATAGTGCTGGAGTGGTTGGTATTTTTGTTTAATAAATGTATGAAAGAGGAGAAGGTACCTAGGGATTGGCAGAGAGCATGTATAGTTCCTTTATATAAAGGGAAGGGGGATAAAAGAGAGTGTAAGAATTATAGGGGAATAAGTTTAGTGAGTATACCAGGTAAAGTGTATGGCAGGGTTATTATTGTAAGAATTAGAGGTAAGACAGAGAGTAGGATTGCAGATGAGAAAGGAGGCTTTAGAGTGTTTAGGGGATGTGTAGATCAAGTGTTTACAGTGAAGCATATATGTGAACAGTATTTAGATAAAAGTAGAGAAGTTTTCATTGCATTTATGGATTTAGAAAAAGGCATATGATAGAGTGGATAGGGGAGCAATGTGGCAAATGTTGCAAGTGTATGGAATAGATAGTAAGTTACTGAAGGCTGTAAAGAGTTTTTATGAGGATAGTGAGGCTCAGGTTAGGGTGTGTAGGAGAGAGGGAGATTACTTCCCTGTAAAAGTAGGTCTTAGACAGGGATGTGTAATGTCACCATGGTTGTTTAATATATTTATAGATGGGGTTGTAAAAGAAGTAAATGTTAGGGTGTTGGGGAGAGGGGTGGGATTAAATTATGGGGAATTAAATGCAAAATGGGAGTTGACACAGTTACTTTTTGCTGATGATACTGTGCTTATGGGAGATTCTAAAGAAAAGTTGCAAAGGTTAGTGGACAAGTTTGGGAGGGTGTGTAATGGTAGAAAGTTGAAAGTGAACATAGATAAGAGTAAGGTGATGAGGGTATCAAACGATTTAAATGAAGAAAAATTGGATATCACATTGGAGAGAGGGATTATGGAAGAAGTAAATGTTTTCAGATATTTGGGTGTTGACTTGTCAGCGGATGGGTTTATGAAGGATGAGGTTAACCATAGAATTGATGAAGGAAAAAAGGTGAGTGGTGCGTTGAGGTATCTGTGGAGACAAAAAACGTTATCCATGGAGGCAAAGAAGGGAATGTACGAAGGTATAGTGGTACCAACACTCTTATATGGGTGTGAAGCATGGGTTGCAAATGCTGCAGCGAGGAGGAGGCTGGAGGCAGTGGAGATGTCCTGTCTAAGGGCAAAGTGTGGTGTAAATATTACGCAGAAAATTCGGAATGTGGAAATTAGGAGGTGTGGAGTTAATAAAAGTATTTGTCAGAGGGCTGAAGAGGGGTTGTTGAGGTGGTTTGGTCATTTAGAGAGAATGGATCAAAGTAGAAGGAAGGCGGGGTAGGGGTCGTCCTAGAAAAGGTTGGAGGGAGGGGGTAAAGGAGGTTTTGAGGGCGAAGGGCTTGGACTTCCAGCAAGCATGTGCGAGCGTGTTAGATAGGAGTGAATGGAGACGAATGGTTTTTGGGACCTGACGAGCTGTTGGAGTGTGAGCAGGGTAACATTTTGTGAAGGGATTCAGGGAAACCAGTTAATTGATTTAGTTGGACTTGAGTCCTGGAAATGGGAAGTACAATGCTTGCACTCTAAAGGAGGGTTCTGGGATAGTGACAGCTGGGAGGACTATTCTCAGCTTGTCGATTCTGAAAGATAACTTTCTTTTGGGGATTTTCTTTCTTTTGGGTCACCCTGCCTCGGTGGGAGACAGCCGACTTGTTGAAAATATATAATATATATATAATATATATATATATATATATATATATATATATATATATATATATATATATATATATCATATATAAACTTATATGTCTGTAAATGCAACGTATATAGACAAGTAAAACTGGTCAATTCAGCAAAATATCTCATACGAAAATTATTCATTGTCCTTTTTATTATTAAATTAATTTAACGTATCTAAAATATATTTAGTTGTTGCAATTTATGGCTTGTAAAAGGTTAGTAGTCAAGTTTTCTTGTACAAGATATATCTACTTAAATTGAAAAAATATCCTTGAACGTATAAGAAAATTTGACATTTTAGATGAGTTCGCTAATTTACCAGTTTACCTAATCCAACTAAATATATATATATAATATATATATATATAATTATATATATATATACATATATAATATATATATATATTTATTTTATATTTCAATATATTATTGCAAAATTGCAACAGGCGAAATTTTAACACTGTGTCTTATATGGCAAGGTGACGCTTGCTATCTTAACGTCCAAAACGCAAGTTTACCTAATCGGACGACATATATATATATATTCATCGAAATCATGTATTTATATATATATATATATATATATATATATATATATATATATATATATATATTAACACGTCAGCTGTTAACCACCGAGGTAGGGTGACCCAAAAAGAAAGAAAGAAAAAAGATAAACCCAAAAAGAAGGAAAAACCAAAAGAAAGAAAAACTTTCATCATCATTCAACACTTTCACCATCACTCATACATAATCACTGTCTTTACAGAGGCGCTCAAATACGACAGCTTAGAAGTCCCTCCAAACTGCCAATATTCTAAACCCCTTCTTTAAAGTGCAGGCATTGTACTTCCCATTTCCAGGACTCAAGTCCGGCTAACTGGTTTCCCTGAATCCCTTCACAAGATATTAGCCTGCTCACACTCCAACAGCTCGTCAGGTTCCAAAAGTCATTCACGCCTAACGCGCTCACGTACGCTTGCTGGAAGTCCAAGCCTCTCGCTCACAAAACCTCCTTTACCCCCTCCCTCCAACCTTTTCGGAGACGACTTCTACCTCGCCTTCCTTTCCCTACAGATTTATACGCTCTCCAAGTCATTCTACTTCGTTCCATTCTCTCTAAATGACCAAACCACCTCAACAACCTCTCTTCAGCCCTCTGACATATACTTTTAGTAACTCCACACTTCCTAATTTCCACACTACGAATTCTCTACATAATATTTACACCACACATTGTCCTTAGACAGGACATCACTACCTCCAGCCGCCTCATCGCTGCAGCATTTACAACCCATGCTTCACACCCATATAAAAGTGTTGGTTCCACTATACTCTCGTACATTCCCTTGTTTGCCTCCATGGATAACGTTTTTGTCTCCACACATACCTCAACGCACCACTCACAAATATCTGGAAACATTCACTTCTTCCATACTCTCTTCCTCCAATGTGATGTCAGTTATTCTTTATCTAAATCGTTTGATACCTTCATCACCTCACTCTTATCTATGTTCACTTTCAACTTTCTACCTTTACACACACACACACACACACACACACACACACACACACACACACACACACACACACAACACACAACACACACACACACACACACACACACACACACACACACACACATATATATATATATATATATCAGATTAAATTTATTGAATGTTAATTAAAATTGAATTATATCTATTTTATCGTTATGTTGAGATTTTTGTAGATTTTTTGCGAATCAAATTTTCCTCTGTTTAATCGGCAAAAAGGCTAGGTTTTAGAGTAACTCACCGATTTGGCTTATTCTGCCCCACATATAGATATAGAAGCTGAAGATAGATGATTCATAGACTTGGATGTTAGGACATATTCTTAGTCCAAATCAGTTGTGATAGTCTACATCATCAGGTGAGGCAACCATATCTATTTTCAATATGATAAACTTTCTAGTTAAACAAACACAGCTAAACACACGACAGAGGCACCAGGACTAGATCTACCCTCAACCACAATAGTGAGTACATGGTACACACACACACATCACACACACACACACTTATATTGTTATTCAGATTAAATTTATTGAATGTTAATTAAAATTGAATTATATCTATTTTATCGTTATGTTGAGATTTTGTAGATTTTTTTTGCGTAACAGAATTTTCCTCTGTTTATTCGGCAAAAGGCCTTGCTTTTTTTTAAGCCTAACTCACCGATTTGGCTTATTCTGCCCCACATATAAGATATATGAGCTTGAAGAAATGTATTTCATAGACTTGGAGTTACTTGGACATATATATTGAGGTCCAATCAATGCTTCGGTGACAAGTCAATCACCATCATCAGGATGATGGAACATGATTATACTTGATCAAACATGAAATATTTTGTTAAAAAAAAAAAAAACAGCTTAAATCACCGACATGGTGACCAGGTTAGATTATCGACCGTCAAAGTGAGTCTGGTCACCAGGTCAAGTTCGGCAGTTCTAACTTTTTGTTCCTCTTAATTTCGTTTTTTATTATTAATAAATATGCTCTGAATCGACCTCAAAAATAATGCATATTATAATAATAAATACTCTGGAATACAGTTTCAACTTTGATAGGCATAATTTTATTAATCAGCATCAAGATCCTTCTTACAGTTCATAACAAAACTCTTGACCTAAGTTCCGAAAAGCATTGAACTATACTGCAAATATCTTTATAAACAGAGCATTTGAGGATTGACCTGACCTGTAGAAGAAAGCTGGGAACACAACAGTTTTAAGTTAACCAATAGTTTATGTGTTTTCATGTCCTGAATCCAAATATCACCTTGAGAAATGCTTATTGGCTATAGGTTTAAAGACACGAGACATGTAATATTTGATTATTTTATTATAAAGTTCAATATGTGTCAGTATGTTTTAAACTCTAATCCGTACCTACTCTCTGCCTTTTTGCTTGACGCTTATAGTGGGCTGAAGAATCATCTCTTGCCAATGTCCAGCAATAGTCTGCAAGCATTCTTGTGCCACATTTGCCTTGGTACCATTTTTCCATTGTTGAAATATCTTGGTGAAACCTTTCACCATGTTCGTCACTAACTGACCCACAGTTCACTGGAAAAAAAGTCTAAATGTGAATACAAAAAGTGGATTTTAAGTGACATATTACACCCCCCTTCCTTCCTCTTCACCACTTTCTTCATCTGACTCGACGGATGCCGAAGTTGGCGCATCAGGCACAGGTAGACCTTCTCCATGTGGCACTGGGCCAATAGTTGATAGAATGTTTGGATTTTCAATGGGCCTTTGCAGAAATAACAATTGTTGGTATGGTCTGTTGGCTCCCGCCATGTCACTGGCACAGCAAAAGGCATTCCTTTTCTCTTACTGCCCAACCATTGGTGAAGGTTAGTAGCACAATTGTTGCAGCATATGTGTGGAGCCCAGTTCTTATCCTGGTCACCAATCTTGCATCCAAAATATACGTGATATACCTTTCTAACCATAGCAGTTATACGGCGCTTCTGTGATGCAAAGGTCACCTCACCACAAATGTAGCAGAAGTTGTCTGCACTGTTCACACAAGTACGAGGCATCTGAAAGAAGAAAACAACAAACAAATAGAAGATAAACAAAAAATTTATTCATTAATTTATCATTATAATACATATCATGACAGCTAAGCTGAAGTATTTATATCATTCAGTAGGAAAATAAAATTAATATAATATATCTCACATGCATATCAATAGTTTGCTCAGTGAATATTTATTATAAGTTTAAAAAGTGTTTGGTTAAGACAATCACCTGACTTTCACCTCAAAATATAAACTTGGACATAACAAGCACCTTGTATGACTGCTGGAACAATAATGAAGGTCAGTGAGACTGTGAGTGTTGGTAAGAAACACACTGCCGCAAGCCTGTTGCAACCTGTTGTGACACGTAGCTCTATATTGAAAAGTAGACCTAACAAACAATTTTAACCATGATATTCATTATTATCAGTGACCTAAAATTAGTTGGAAATTGCTACTCTGGTCAATATCAGTATCACCATGTGACATGTTATGACACTGTTTCTTGGTCATTATCAATATCATCATGTGATATGTTATGACACATACACTTTTAAGCCTTTTAAGCCTTTTAAGCACTTTTAAGCCTCATCTTTCACATCAAGATTCATGAGAGTCTTCACGGCTTTATCTACAAGTGTTTAAAATTTCTTCCTTGTTCGTATAATCATATCTTTCAAAATTTTGTAGAATTTTACAACGTACGTCAGAGTTCAGATATTTTGTTGAGAATGTGCGTAAGTTTGTGTCATGGAGTTTGGAGTGGGATATATGTTGTATGTGCAGTCTTTGTCTTAAATTACATTTTAAAAAATGATTGAAGGTTGTGGACGTTGTTGTATATATGTATTTTAATAAAATACATTATGCGGTTTAGGCGTTTATTGAGACGACCATTCGTCTACCAGGGACATTATCAATCCCGGATGGATGGATAAAGTCCTGGTTGATGTTAAGAGTATCTGATGGATAGATAAAGTCCTGGTAGACTTCATCAATCCCTGATGGATAGATAAAGTCCTGGTAGACTTCATCAATCCCTGATGGATAGATAAAGTCCTGGAAGACTTCATCAATCCCTGATAGATTAATAAAGTCCTGGAGGAAGAAAAGTCTTCTCAGTAAATACCAGACTTAACTTACCGTCTTATTCACATATGTGTCGGTATATATTACCACTGATGTACATTTATGTGCGCATATGTGTGATACAGAGAAATGAACGTGTTGGTGCATGTGTAGGTTATACATGTGTAGATGAGTAAATGAGGTTGAAAACATGTGTGTTCTACCCCAGTGGATCTTTGCCACCAAAATACAAACAATTAATAACAAAAAAGAAAACTGATTAACATGTACAGTTGCTTTCACGGAAGTAGACAAATACAGTGGACCCCGATTAACGAAAAAACTTCATCCCGCTGACCGCTGACTCTGAGGAAGTGGGGAAGGGAGTCCACCTGAGGTGACACAAGTGGATTCCTGGAGACACTGATCCAGGGAAGGCACCGCTGACCTTAGGTAAGTGGGGAAAGGGAAGACATCCGGGAGCGAACGGATGGATTCCTGGATACACGAACCTGGGGAAAGCATGAATACATGCAGTTGAGGCTGATCTTGGGAAAGTGGCGGTAGACGGATGGATTCCTGGATACATGAACCTGAGGAGTTGAGGCTGACCGTGGGGAAGTGGGAAAGGGAAGACATCCGGCTGAGGCTGGAAGGCAGAGATGAGAACAATGAGGGGCGAGGCTGACCTTAGGGAAGTGAGGAAGGGGAGACATCCGGGGGCCCACGGATGGATTCCTGGACACATGAACCTGGGGAAGGCGAGGAGAGGGGGGTGTACCTTAAAGACGAACCACTGGCCTCCACGTGGCAAGGTCTGGTAACTCAGAGATAACTCTGAGGCTGACAGTGGTCGCAAATAATAATAATTTTATTGCTATTATTAATTATAATTATTGATTTTTTTAATCTGGATTAATGTTGTGTAATATGAGTAATGTGTAATACAAGTACAGAGTCAGTGTGAGGCGGTGAGTAAGTGGACTGCAGGTTCAATATAAGAAATAATTAAGAACTGGAGACCAAACATCAGAAAACATGCATTTACATACTCACACATACAAACACAAACATACACACATACACAAACACACAGGCTGCAAGCCTGGTCCAGCAATTGGCTCCTGGAGTTCAACCCCACCAAGTGCAAAGTCATGAAGATTGGGGAAGGGCATAGAAGACCGCAGACGGGGGCCTAGGGGGCCAGAGACTACAAACCTCAATCAAGAAAAAAGGCCTTGGGGTGAGTATAACACCAGGCACATCTCCTGAGGCGCACATCAACCAAATAACTGCTGCAGCATACGGGCGCCTAGCAAACCTAAGAACAGCATTTCGACATCTTAATAAAGAATCGTTCAGGACCCTGTACACTGTGTACGTTAGGCCCATACTGGAGTATGCAGCACCAGTTTGGAACCCACACCTAGCCAAGCACGTGAAGAAGCTCGAGAAAGTGCAAAGGTTTGCAACAAGACTATTCCCGGAGCTAAGGGCTATGTCCTACGAGGAGAGGTTAAGGGAAATCGATATGCCGACACTTGAGGACAGGAGAGATAGGGGGGACATGATAACAACATATAAGATACTGAGAGGAATTGACAAATTGGACAGAGACAGAATGTTCCAGAGATGGGACACAGTTGAAAGTTGAAGACTCAGATGAATCACAGAGATGTTAGGAAGTATTTCTTCAGTCACAGAGTGGTCGGGAAGTGGAATAGTTTAGGAAGTGATGTAGTGGAGGCAGGTCCATACATAGCTTTAAGAAGAGGTATGATAAAGCTCATGGCGCAATTTTACGAGGGTTAATGGTGATGAAAGAGCCGGGGACGAGTAGGGTTAGTAGGTTGGATAGGTTGGGCTTGGAGGGAGGGAGGTGCAGGGGAGAGGGTTTACCCCCTGTATGATTGGCAAGGAATATGGAGGTGGTTTCGAAAGCTAAAGTTACATCCTAGGGTGCGAGAGGTAGGATATAGGTTTTTGCAGGGGTTTTGGCTTCTAGAGCTCAATTATACGTCATGGGGTTGGTAGCCGATGGGGTTTGCGGTAGGTGTGGCGAGCTGGAAACGGCATATCATGTCGTTTATTTTTGTGATGGATTGCAGGAGGTGAGAGAATGGTTTGGGGGTGTTACGACAGGTGGGGAAAGGAGGTTTCGGTTCTGAGGGCGCTGAGTTTGGACCTGGGGCAGTTTTCGGACAGCATACGCAGGGGTTGTCTTATTTGGTATTGGATTATGTTTATATTTCATGGAGTTGTAGGGAAGAGGAGGGAGGGCACGTATTGGGGCATTGGGAGCGGCTTTTTATAGGACTAAGTGTAGGAACAGGGAATTATATGGTAGGGCGTGGGGTGGGGCTTCTCGCAGCCTTATCGAGAGATGACAGTGCATGGGTTAAGGGGCGTGGGGAGGGGAGAGGTTAGTGGGGGAAGGAGGGGATGGGTTAGGGTGGTGAACGGGGATGGGTAAAGTAGTGGGGAATGTGTAGATGATAGGTAAGGGGGTTAGGTGGGTTCTTAGGTGGAAGGCCGTTAGGTGGGGAGGGGTAGATCAGTGGGGAAGAGGCTGGGGTAGTTTGTGCTTCAGTACATCTCCGAGTATGAGAACCTTCTATGCTGAAGGTTGGTTCTGATTTTGGATAAGATGCATACAAGGATTGTATAATCATTGATGTTCATATATTTTGGGCCTTCTGTGTAAGGTCATTATTGGAGTAAGTTATTTTTGTTATGTTTGTGTTTTCTGTGTTTTGTGTTGAAAAGGCAGAGATCATTATATAAGAAATATGTAACATTTTGTGTGTGTGCGTGGTTCATGTTATGTTTTCTTGTTTGAGGATTGTGTCCAAGGGGGGTATGCATGTGGGGTATATGGGTAGTTCTTTATAAGAAGTGTATATCTCTTCTTGTCTATATTTTGTTATATCATGTTATTGTGTATAGATCAGAAGTATACTAAAGGTGGCCTTAAGTATATGGGGCTTGGTGGTTGTAAGAATTTTTGGGGAATAGGATTGATATGTAGTTGTCAGGTATATATTGTGTTTAATGTAACCCATGGTTGGGAAGGTATATATGTTTTTTATATACGATTGTGTCATGGGTAATATGTATGTAATATGTATTCATTCCTTGTGTGGTCATTGTTTTGTGGTTTTATGTTTTGTCTTATGGCATAACAATGCGTGAACGATCTTGGAGGAGGGGGGTGCTGTACAAGGATGAGATTGTAGTTGTTTCTGGTGTGCCTTGAAGCGTTCACGTAGAACTTATTGATTGGTTGGTATATATTTCGTCTGTTATAGCGAAAAGGAAGGAACCATGGAGTGTGATGTAATATTATATTTGGTACTAAGCATTTGGTGTGGGGAAGTTGGCTTGTAGTTGTTTTGGTTTTGGGAAATTCTTATGTAAAAGGTAATATCTATGTCATGATGTTTGTATACGCAGATTTCAATAAAAAAAAAAAAAAAAAAAAAAAAAAAAAAAATTGAGCACAATATGTAAAATGTTACATCCTACTTAATTGTCAGTGCTACGTTTGTTGTCAGCGCTAAGTTTGTCAGTGCAAAGTTTGTTGTCAGTGCTAAGTTTGTTGTCAGCGCTAAGTTTGTTGTCAGTGCTAAGTTTGTTGTCAGCGCTAAGTTTGTTGTCACTGCTAAGTTTGTTGTCAGTGCTAAGTTTGTTGTCACTGCTAAGTTTGTTGTCAGCGCTAAGTTTGTTGTCTGCTAAGTTTGTTGTCAGTGCTAAGTTTGTTGTCAGCGCTAAGTTTGTTGTCAGTGCTAAGTTTGTTGTCAGTGCTAAGTTTGTTGTCAGTGCTAAGTTTGTTGTCAGCGCTAAGTTTGTTGTCAGTGCTAAGTTTGTTGTCAGTGCTAAGTTTGTTGTCAGTGCTAAGTTTGTTGTCAGTGCTAAGTTTGTTATCAGTGCTAAGTTTGTTGTCAGTGCTAACTTTGTTGTCAGCGCTAAGTTTGTTGTCAGTGCTAAGTTTGTTGTCAGTGCTAAGTTTGTTGTCAGTGCTAAGTTTGTTACCAGTGCTAAGTTTGTTTCAGTGCTAAGTTTGTTGTCAGTGCTAAGTTTGTTGTCAGTGCTAAGTTTGTTGTCAGTGCTAAGTTTGTTGTCAGTGCTAAGTTTGTTATCAGTGCTAAGTTTGTTACCAGTGCTAAGTTTGTTTCAGTGCTAAGTTTGTTGTCAGTGCTAAGTTTGTTGTCAGTGCTAAGTTTGTTGTCAGCGCTAAATTTGTTGTCAGTGCTAAGTTTGTTGTCAGTGCTAAGTTTGTTGTCAGTGCTAACTTTGTTGTCAGCGCTAAGTTTGTTGTCAGTGCTAAGTTTGTTGTCAGTGCTAAGTTTGTTGTCAGTGCTAAGTTTGTTACCAGTGCTAAGTTTGTTTCAGTGCTAAGTTTGTTGTCAGTGCTAAGTTTGTTGTCAGCGCTAAGTTTGTTGTCAGCACTAAATTTGTTGTCAGTGCTAAGTTTTTTGTCAGTGCTAAGTTTGTTGTCAGTGCTAAGTTTGTTGTCAGTGCTAAGTTTGTTGTCAGTGCTAAGTTTGTTATCAGTGCTAAGTTTGTTACCAGTGCTAAGTTTGTTTCAGTGCTAAGTTTGTTGTCAGTGCTAAGTTTGTTGTCAGTGCTAAGTTTGTTGTCAGCGCTAAATTTGTTGTCAGTGCTAAGTTTGTTGTCAGTGCTAAGTTTGTTGTCAGTGCTAACTTTGTTGTCAGCGCTAAGTTTGTTGTCAGTGCTAAGTTTGTTGTCAGTGCTAAGTTTGTTGTCAGTGCTAAGTTTGTTACCAGTGCTAAGTTTGTTTCAGTGCTAAGTTTGTTGTCAGTGCTAAGTTTGTTGTCAGCGCTAAGTTTGTTGTCAGCACTAAATTTGTTGTCAGTGCTAAGTTTTTTGTCAGTGCTAAGTTTGTTGTCAGTGCTAAGTTTGTTGTCAGTGCTAAGTTTGTTGTCAGTGCTAAGTTTGTTGTCAGTGCTAAGTTTGTTGTAAGCACTAAGTTTGTTGTCAGTGCTAAGTTTGTTGTCAGTGCTAAGTTTGTTGTCAGTGCTAAGTTTGTTGTCTGCTAAGTTTGTTATCAGTGCTAAGTTTGTTGTCAGCGCTAAGTTTGTTGTCAGTGCTAAGTTTGTTGTCAGTGCTAAGTTTGTTGTCAGTACTAAGTTTGTTGTCAGTGCTAAGTTTGTTGTCAGTGCTAAGTTTGTTGTCAGTGCTAAGTTTGTTGTCAGTGCTAAGTTTGTTGTCAGTGCTAAGTTTGTTGTCAGTGCTAAGTTTGTTATCAGTGCTAAGTTTGTTACCAGTGTTAAGTTTGTTTCAGTGCTAAGTTTGTTGTCAGTGCTAAGTTTGTTGTCAGCGCTAAGTTTGTTGTCAGCGCTAAATTTGTTGTCAGTGCTAAGTTTGTTGTCAGTGCTAAGTTTGTTGTCAGTGCTAACTTTGTTGTCAGTGCTAAGTTTGTTGTCAGTGCTAACTTTGTTGTCAGTGCTAAGTTTGTTGTAAGCACTAAGTTTGTTGTCAGTGCTAAGTTTGTTGTCAGTGCTAAGTTTGTTGTCAGTGCTAAGTTTGTTGTCAGCGCTAAGTTTGTTGTCAGTGCTAAGTTTGTTGTCAGTGCTAAGTTTGTTGTCTGTGCTAAATTTGTTACCAGTGCTAAGTTTGTTGTCAGCGCTAAGTTTGTTGTCAGCACAAAGTTTGTTGTCAGTGCTAAGTTTGTTGTCAGTGGTAAGTTTGTTGTCAGTGCTAAGTTTATCAGTGCTAAGTTTGTTTTCAGTGCTAAGTTTGTTGTCAGCACTAAGTTTGTTGTCAGCGCTAAGTTTGTTGTCAGTGCTAAGTTTGTTGTCAGCGCTAAGTTTGTTGTCAGTGCTAAGTTTGTTGTCAGCACTAAGTTTGTTGTCAGCGCTAAGTTTGTTGTCAGTGCTAAGTTTGTTGTCAGCGCTAAGTTTGTCGTCAGTGCTAAGTTTGTTGTCAGCACTAAGTTTGTTGTCAGCGCTAAGTTTGTTGTCAGTGCTAAGTTTGTCGTCAGTGCTAAGTTTGTTGTCAGTGCTAAGTTTGTTGTCAGTGCTAAGTTTGTCGTCAGCGCTAAGTTTGTCGTCAGTGCTAAGTTTGTTGTCAGTGCTAAGTTTGTTGTCAGCGCTAAGTTTGTTGTCAGTGCTAAGTTTATTGTCAGTGCTAAGTTTGTTGTCAGTGCTAAGTTTGTTGTCAGTGCTAAGTTTGTTGTCAGTGCTAAGTTTGTTGTCAGTGCTAAGTTTGTTGTCAGCGCTAAGTTTGTTGTCAGTGCTAAGTTTGTTGCCAGTGCTAAGTTTGTTGTCAGTGCTAAGTTTGTTGTCAGTGCTAAAAGTTTGTTGTCAGTGCTAAAAGTTTGTTGTCAGTGCTAAGTTTGTTGTCAGTACTAAGTTTGTTGTCAGTGCTAAGTTTGTTGTCAGTGCTAAGTTTGTTGTCAGTGCTAAGTTTGTTGTCAGTGCTAAGTTTGTTGTCAGTGCTAAATTTACCATCATCTTCCAGTGTTAGTTCACGTAAATGTAATCATCTGTGTACAGAATCAACATCTCAAACAAATTTGAAGGCAAAATTACTTTTTTATAACCTGTATGATCTATTACCTACCAAATAAACATTGAGAGTTACATTTCTGCATGTATATGCACTGAGAGTTACGTTACTGTATGTATATGCATTGAGAGTTACATTACTTGATGTATATGCACTGAGAGTTACATTACTTGATGTATATGCATTGAGAGTTACATTACTTGATGTATATGCACTGAGAGTTACATTACTGTATGTATATGCATTCAGTTATATTACTGCGTGTATATGCATTGAGAGTTACATTTCTTGATGTATATACATTGAGAGTTACATTCCAGGGTATATATACATTGAGTTATATTTCTGGATGTATATACACTAAGATTAATATTTCCGGTTCTATGTACATTGAGTGCTGTATTTCTGGGCGCATATACACTGAGTTATATTTCTGGTCTATATACAGTGTGAGCTACATTTCTTGGTATATATGAACTGAGTGTTACATATGTACCTAGATATGTAACACTGAGTGTTACTTATCTGGGTATATACATTGAGAGCTACATATCTGGGTATGTACACTGAGAGTTACATCTTTGGGTATATACACTGAGAGCTACAACTCTGGGTATGTACACTGAGAGTTACATCTCTGGGTATGTACACTGAGAGTTACATATCTGGGTATATACACTGAGAGTTACATCTCTGGGTATATACACTGAGAGTTACATCTCTGGGTATGCACACTGAGTTACATCTCTGGGTATGTACACTGAGTTACATCTCTGGGTATGTACACTGAGAGTTACATCTCTGGGTATGTACATTGAGAGTTACATCTATGGGTATGTACACTGAGAGTTACATATTTGGGTATATACACTGAGAGTTACATCTCTGGGTATGTACACTGAGTTACATCTCTGGGTATATACACTGAGAGTTACATCTTTGGGTATATACACTGAGAGCTACATCTCTGGGTATGTACACTGAGTTACATCTCTGGGTATGTACACTGAGAGTTACATCTCTCGGTATGTACATTGAGAGTTACATCTCTGGGTATGTACACTGAGAGTTACATCTTTGGGTATATACACTGAGAGCTACATCTCTGGATATGTACACTGAGAGTTACATATCTGGGTATATACACTGAGAGTTACATCTCTGGGTATATACACTGAGAGTTACATCTCTCGGTATATACACTGAGAGTTACATCTCTGGGTATTTACACTGAGTTACATCTCTAGGTATGTACACTGAGTTACATCTCTGGGTATGTACACTGAGTTACATCTCTGGGTATGTACACTGAGAGTTACATCTCTGGGTATGTACATTGAGAGTTACATCTCTGGGTATGTACACAGAGTTACATATCTGGGCAAATGAGAGTAATGATGTACAATCTCTGCTAAATCAGCGAGGGTGTGGCTGGAAGTTTATTACTCCCAGGGCTCCTTGGCAGGGGGGTTGTACGAAAGACTGATAGGTACAGTGAAGAGGTGTCTCCGTAAAGTACTACACCGGAAACGAATTAATTTGGAGGAATTCCGTGCAGTATTAGTGGAGGCAGAGAATCGGATAAATAATCGTCCTCTCTCGTACATGATTGATACTCCCGACACAGACATACTGACTCCTTCTCACTTAATATGTGGGCAGAAACTGGAAGCTGCACCTATCTAAACAGACAATCCTGAGGAAATTGATGAGGATTACAATAATGTGACGGTGTTAAATGATAAACTTAAGATGTTAAATAAAGTAATTAATCACTGGTCCAATGTGTGGCGTAAAGAGTATCTTCTTACACTACGTGAACACTTTTATGGTGTGTCAAAAGCAGCGAATCGACAGAATATACAACCAGGTGACATTGTGTTAATTGATACTGAGCAACCTTGAACATTGTAGCCTCTGGGCAAGGTAGTAACATTGTACCCAGACGCTCAGGGTGTTTTCAATAATGTCAAAGTGTTGTGTCGTGGTCAAGAGAGTTTACTTACCATTAATAAATTAATTCATTTGGAGTTAAATGGTGTTCAATCAAATGTGTATGGAAATCTAAGGGAAAGTGACGTGAGTGATACTGAAGACAACGCTGACCAGAGGAAGAAAGTGTGATCAGGCCTACCAGGAGAACAGCTGTTCAGTCCAGAGAAGGATGGACGCGCCTCCTGGAATACAATGCAATTTGAATCGTTTAACGACGAACTCTGCCCGGCCGCAGTGTGAAAAATATGGGTATTTTCCGAAAGTTATACTCGATAAACTTTCCAATATGAATAGATATAATTAATGTGCTGCTGTTGGGTTATCATTTAACTGAGTACAGAAGAGAACCAACAGACAGTCACGCATGCGAGAGGGCAGAGGGGAGGAAGGAGGCGGGAGTTCAAGTGGTAGGCGTGAGGCAGTCTTGGTCCAGTAGGCCTAGCCGTAGATTCAATGGCTTAGGTGGTGTTAATAATTGACTCGATTCGGTCGAAACCTTGATACTAGGTATCGCTTCGTAATATGAAGAATTACTCTCGGTGAATAATGTGGGGCGTTAAGTCCATGAAGCCATTTTAATATAATGGTAGGAGGGGAAAGCAGTCTAAGTCACCGGATGAGGGACGCCACGTGATGCCGCCATGATGGAAATGGAAAAAGTTATCATTTTCATCTCGACTCATCGACTTCGAACTTTAATGGATCGACTGTTAACGAGTGTAAATCAGTGAGAGATTAAGTCGCTGTGTGTACTGTGGCGAAATTAGTGACAATAACCTAAAATTAAGGGAATATTCCTTAATGGGGACTAACCAACTATACCATCATCTTCCTGCCGGGAGAATAATTTGTCTACCGAGCAGGACAGCGAGATCAGTCGGAGAAAGTAAGACAAGGAATGCTGCCTTCTCACCCCCACAGATAAGTACCTTTCCTATTTATGACAAACTTGAGCTGGCCAGTTAGGTATGTTGTAATAGTAAAAGGGACTGTGGGTGTGTCAACGATCTCCAGCGACCATCAATAATATTGGGTAAGTGATGGTCTTATCGTGTTGGTGTGTGTACTCTCTTTCCCCCTCTTTCTAATCAGTCCATTTCTATACAGTCCACAAAATAATAGTAATGTCGTACCTATTGGTGTTATCTACTCTAATTTATAAAACTGGTCTAGGATAGATGTGGTTTAGAGCGTGTGAAATATCGAAGGAAGTCGTTCGTTGCGACCAGGGACGACTTAAGTTTTCTTTCTCTCTTCAACGGGGGTAACTGCGGTAAATATTTGGCGGTCACCTCCCATGGAGATTATTTGCATGTGAGTGTTGGTGAAGCCCATACAGGTAGTCTCATAATTAGCCACATTATTATTATTATTATTATTATTATTATTATTATTATTATTATTATTATTATTATTATTATTATTATTATTATTATTATTATTATTATTATGTTACCACCTACTCACCCTAAACTAAATACTCATACTACAAATTACTTTCAAAAATGCTCAATGTTATTTTCCTTAAGATAATCTCAATTTTTACTATTATATTACCATCCTACTAAACACTTGAGAGTGAGAGAAGATGAACCAGCAAGACTGGACCTTGTATTCACCCTGAACAGCTCAGATATCGAAGACATAACACATGAGAGCCCCCTGGGAGCCAGCGACCATATGGTGCTGAGCTTTGAGTACATTGTAGAGCTACAGGTGGAGAGGGAAAACAGTACAGAAAGAGACAAACCAGGTTTTAAAAGAGGGAACTACACAGGCATGAGGAATTTCCTGCAGGAGGTTCAGTGGGAAAGGGAAATGGACGGACAGACAATAAGTGAAATGATGGAATACGTAGGGGCAAAGTGCAAGGAGGCAGAGGAACGGTTTATACCCAGAGGAAAAAGATTAAACGGGAAGGACAGAAAGAGCCCCTGGTTTACCCAAAGGTGCAGGGAGGCAAAGACCAAGAGTGTCAGAGAATGGAGAAGGTACAGAAGGCAAAGAACCCAAGTAAACAAAGAGATTAGTAGAAGAGCTAGAAACGAGTATGCACAGGTACGGAGGGAAGCCCAGAAACAGTACGAAAATGACATAGCATCGAAAGTTAAGTCCGACCCGAAACTGATGTACAGTCACATCAGAAGGAAGACAACAGTTAAAGACCATAAATCTGAGGAGAGAAGATGGGGAACTCACAAGTAAAGATCAAGAGGTATGTGAGGAGCTCAACTTGAGGTTTAAGGAAGTATTCACAGTGGAGGAAGCAAGGCAGCTGGGTAGACAGGATGGGGTGTGCCACCAACAAGGGATGTATCAAGTGCTAGAGGGCATACACACAACTGAGGAGGAGGTGAAGCAGTTACTCAGTGACCTTGATACCTCAAAGGCGATGGGTCCGGACAACATCTCCCCGTGGGTTCTTCGGGAAGGAGCTGAGGTACTGAGTGTGCCACTTACCATAATATTCAACACATCCCTTGAAAATGGGCAGTTACCTGAGGTATGGAAGAGGGCCAACGTAGTCCCATCTTTAAAAAAGGAGACAGAAAAGAGGCACTAAACTATAGACCGGTATCACTTACATGTATAGTGTGCAAAGTCCTGGAGAAAATCATCAGGAAAAGAATGGTGGAGCACCTCGAGCTGAACAGGATAATAAACACCAGGAAGCACGGATTCCGGGAAGGCAAATCCTGTGTAACAAACCTTCTAGAGTTCTATGATAAAGTAACAGAGGTAAGGCAAGAGAGAGAAGGGTGGGCTGATTGCTTTTTCCTAGACTGCAGGAAGGCCTTCGACACAGTTCCTCACATGAGATTAGTAAAGAAGTTGGAAGAACAAGCACGTATAACAGGAAGGGCACTGGAATGGATCAGGGAATACCTCACAGGGAGGCAACAACGGGTCATGGTGCGTGATGAGGTATCACAGTGGGCACCTGTGACGAGCGGCGTTCCGCAGGGGTCAGTCCTAGGACCAGTGTTATTCTTGGTATATGTAAATGACATGACAGATGGGAAGACTCAGAAGTGCTCGTTCGCAGATGATGTGAAATTAATGGGGAGAATCAACGGAGGAGGACCAAGGGGACTTAAAACAGACCTGGACAAGCTTGACATCGGGCGAAAAGGGCCCCTTTCGAATTCAATCCCACCAAATGAAAAGCATGAAGATCGGAGAAGGGCAAAGAAGACCGCTAAGAGTCAGGCTAGGCGGACAAAGGCTACAAACCCGGGAAAAGGGGGACTTTTGGGGGGAGAAAGCCAAGCACGTTCCGGAGGCCCCATCAACCAGATAACTGCGGCGGGGCGACTGGCAAACCTAAGATTAGCGTTCCGTTACCTTAACAAGGACTGTTAAACACTGTACACCCAAGTCAGGCCCATACTAGAATATGTAGCACCAGTCTGGAACCCACACCGGTCAAGCACATAAAGAAACAGAGAAAGGGAAAAAGTTTGGACAAGGTTACCATAACTCAGGGGGCTGTCCTATGAAGAAAGGTTGAGGGGAAAAAGGACTAAAAACGGAGGAAAGAAGGGGCAGAGGAGACATGATAACGACATCAAAAAACTGGGGGGAAACGACAAGGAAGGACAGGATGTTCCAGAGGGAACAAGAAAATAGGGGGGACAACTGGGAAACTGAAGACTCAGATGAGTCAAAAGGGAAAGTTAGGAACATTTTTCAGCCACAGAGAGTCAGGGGAATAGCAAAAAAGACATAGGGGGGGGAGGAACCATACACAGTTTTAAGACGAGGTATGAAAAGCCATGGACAGGGGGACAGATACCCGTAGCGGGCAGCGCAAAGGGGGGCCAGGAGCTCGTCCGGCCCCGCAACCACAATTAGGTGAGTACTTGTTCAATGTAATATCATCATATTGTAATTTAAACAGTGTAATATCAAATTGTAGTTTAAAAGTGAAATCAACATATTGTAATTTTAACAATCAAATATATAATTTGGAATGTTATCATCATATTGTAATATGAACAATCAAAATATAACAAAAAAAACCAATCAATTTTCCCAA
>WNWK01034557.1:0-20386 GCA_009830355.1 Cherax destructor
TTAGACACAATTTATAAAACATTCAAGTTTTTTATAACTACATTACCAAAAAACGAATGACTGAACTGTAGAACACCATTTGGGGTTATGTGGTTACGCTCTGTCTTCACTGTGTTACTGCTATGTCATTCATGTGTTACTGCTACTTCCATTCACTGTGACTCACTTTTCACTGTGTTACTGCTACTGTCATTCACTGTGTTACTGCTACTGTCATTCACTGTGTTACTGCTATGTCTTCACTTGTTTCTACTTCATTCATTTTTTTTTATTCACTGTGTTAGCATTTCATTCACTGTGTTCTTACGTTTCACGTGTTAATGCCTGTCATTCACTGTGTTATCACTGTCATTCCTGTGTTACTGCTACTGTCATTCACTGTTACTGCTACTGTCATTCATGGTTACTGCACTGTCATTCACTGTGTTACTCCGTCATTCATGTGTTACTGCTACTGTTTCACTGTTTACTGCTACTGTCATTCACTGTGTTACTGCTACTGTCATTCCTTGATGCCTGTCATTCACTGTGTTACTGCTACTGTCATTCACTTTTTTACGCACTGTCATCCAGTGTGTGTTGCTGGTGTCATTCACTTTACTTGCCACGATATTTTTTTTCCAAAGAAAACCCGGCCCCGCCTTTCGCTGGTTTTTTTCTAGGTCACTGTCTGCCCTTTTTTGAGCTTTATTGATCTTTTGAAAGCTTTTTTGGATCCCCCACTACATCCCCGTTGCCACGCCCTCCTTATGACTGAAGAAATACTTCCTAACATCCTTGACTCATCATTTTTTTTAATTCCGTTGTGACCCTTGTTGCTGTGTCCCCCCCCCAAAAATTTGTCCCTATCCACCTTGTTCTGTGTACCCCCGGGAAAATTCTCTCCTATCCACCTTGCTGTGTCCCCCCCCGAAAAATTTCTCCTATCCACCTTTTCTGTGTCCCAGCCCTGAAACATTCTCCCCCCACCACCTTGTTGCTGTGTCCCAGCCCTGAAAATTTCCCTATCCACCTTGTTGCTGTGTCCCAGCCCTGAAACATTCTCCCATCCTCCTTGTTGCTGTGCCCCCGCCCTGAAACATTCTCTCCCTATCCACCTTTTGCTGTGTCCCACCCGAAACATTCTCCCCCTTCCACCTTGTTGCTGTGTCCCCCCGAAACATTTTCCCCATCCACCTTGTTCTGTGTCCCCCCCCCGAAAAATTCTGTCCCTATTCACCTTTTCTGTGTCCCATCCCTGAAACATTCTCTCCTATCCACCTTGTCAGTTTCTTTCAGTTTTTAAAGTCACATGCCCCCCTGTTCTTCCGTCCTCCATTGTAGCAGATTAATTACCTTTAACATATCCTCGAGGACATACACCTTAGCTTGGGACAGTCTTTTTCAAACCTTTCACTTTCTCTAATGTCTTGACGTGCTTGACCAAGTGTGGGTTCGTACGGCCGTACTCCAATATGAACATGACGCACATAGTGTACAGTGTCTTTAGTCACTCATTACTCAGGTGTCTAAACACTATTTTGTTTACCAGGACCCAATGGTGCAGTTTTTTTACTGAAGTGCACCTCAGGAAGTCTGTAAATCCCCCCCCTATCCTTACCCTTGACAGGGTTTGCAACTTTTTCCCCCTGCCTGTACTCCTCGGTCTTTTTGATCCAATTTCGGATTTGCATTGGGGGGTTAAAAAAAAAGAAGGAGGAACACTGCAGCAGGCCCCCATACTAGGCAGGCCTTCACAATCCCCCCCACTAACAAATTGCCCAACCTAATTTTAATTTTTCTACCCAAGAAATGTTTGAAGATTCTATTAACCAAGTGAGTCCTCAAACCCCAAACCCCCTCCTTGAATTTACCCCAAACCCAAATTTGAAACCCCAAGGCCCCCCCTTCAATGACCCTATAGGCAGACTTTCCACCATCAACTACCCTTTTCCAAACCAATATTTTCCTATATCCTTTCTAAACAAATTTCCAATTTGAATCCATTATTGGGGTTCTTCTTGGGAGATATCCTCAAACCTTATTTATACCCCCTTATTAATCCCATTTCCCATATATACCTCAATCATTCCCCCCTCATTCTTCGTCTTAAAGTGAATGAATTTAAGGTTTAATCTTTTTCCGGGAAGATTTCTAATGCTAGAATTAATTTTTCATTCGCCCTGAATTTTTTCTAACAATTTTCCTTTGTAAAATGGAGACCAGAATACCCATAATCTAGGTGAGGCCTTACTAATGATGTATAAAGCTTTTAAAAACCCCGGGGGCTTCGTTGTTCCTTCTTATTAAACCCATAATCTATTTGCTTTATTTCTTCGCTTAGGCATTGCTGATTGGTTTTGGGGTTGCTGCCCCCATAACCCCAGACCTTTTCGCATTCTGCCTGGTTCAAATTTTTAAGCAGGTGCTGGGTTAGAACTTCCCGAGCTTTAGAATTTGCATTTATCTACATTGAACTGCATCTGCCTTTTTCTGACCAGGAATTGAGTTTGTCTAAACCTCCAAGTTCCGTGACATCTACGTCTGAATCGATTATCCTACCATTTCGTGTCATCAGGAATTTTTATCACTAAAAATTCCCTCGTCAAGATCATTTATATATATTATAAACAAAACGGGCCCAAAAAACCCACCCTGTGGAAGCCACTTGTTAAGATCCCCACTCAGATTTAACCCTTAAAACCCCCCGGCCCCCTTTTGGGGAGCCGCTTGATCCATGAAAAACTTTTTCTCCAATGCCGTGAGCAGCCACTTTCTTTAACAGTCTCAGATGTGGGGCTCATCAAAAAACCCTTTAAAATCCCAAAAAAAAAATATGAATTTTTATCATCAACTCCCCCAAAAACTTTCTGAAAAAAAAAAAATTAGTTAGGAGGAACGGCCCCCCGGGGAATCCAGGAGTATCATTAATCAAATTATGCCTATCGAGATGGCTTTTATGTTATCAGCTATAATCGACTCTAATTTTTTGTTAGACTTATTGGGCGGTAATTTGATGGAAGACTTGCCCCCGGTTTAAAAATAGGAATTACATTACCATCTTCCCACGACACTACACCTGTTTAAAAAGATATTACACCGTTTGGTCCTCTGTAGTCGTTGATCCCATCCCACTGTTCCTCTTTTGGAAATTTTCTCCTTTTTGGGGTTCATCGCCCCTTTGTGCTTCCTTCCACTTTTAACTCACAATGGAAATGAATGGTTCAGAGAAGACGATTTTAAAAAAATTGACAAAAAACCAGGGGTTTTTAGGGAAATTTCCCCGGGGGGGTTTTACGCCTTTTGGGGGAAAAAGTTTCTCAATAAAGATCCCAAGTGATGCATTTGTCTAATTTACCAATCCTGTATTAAAACTCAATAAATTTGCTGAAAAACAAAAAAGGCCTAGATTCATTCTGGGGGGCCATAACTCCAGGGTTTGAAAAATGCGGTTTAAAAGTGGCAGATGAAGTTCAATGTGGACAAGTGTAAGGTACTAGTCCGTAATGAAAATTCCTCAATTTATAAACTAGGTGAAGTAGAGCTTATCATCAAATGAAAAAACGGGGAACATGGAAACAAATCTAAAGCCAAGAAACAGTGCCTAATGTGCCAATAAGGCTAACAGATTACTAGGATTTATTTAAAAATATATGCAAAAAAACCCCAAAAATTTTTTACAGCTCTATACATCACTTGAACCTCATTTGGATTATGCAGCTCATTTTTCTCCTTCCAGGATGGATATAATTCTTTGAAAACATACAAAGAAGAATGACTAAGATGTTTACAGAAAAAGAAATCCCCGTATGGTGCTTAAACGTTGATCTCCACTTCTGGAAGCGTAAATGGGAAAGATATCATCGAGGTGTACAAGGGGATAGGGAAAAAAAGGAGATATTAATAAATCTGAGGATATCAACCCCAAATAAAACCAAAAAAACGGTTTAAATTGGGGATAAATTAATTTAGAAAGGAATAGGCAAGCTTTTTGAACAAGTTGTAGATCGTTGAACAATTTCCCAGTAGGGTGATGGGCTAGGACCTTGGGTTTTAAAAAAGAGACTGGACAAATATATGGGAGGGCGGGTTTTTGGGGTGTGGAGTGGGGAATAAATTTTAGGTAGTGGTTTTTGATAAGGCCTGCCTTTTAGGGCAAAAAACCCTTAAAGTTTCCTCCATTCTTATGTTCATGTTTAATCACATAAGAACATAAGAAAAACACTGCGCAGGCCGGGCCCATACTGGCAAGTCCTTAATTCCATCCCACAAAGAATATTTGTTCACCCAATCTTCAATGATACCCAAGAAATAAGCTTTGATAATTCTATTTACTCATGTGCAATTCCACTCAAATCCAACCCCCCTCCTTGAATTTATCCCCCAAATTTGAAACTACCCAGGTCCTTGCTTCAATAACCCTACTAGGCAGACTGTTCCACTCATCAACTACCCTATTTCCAAGCCAATACTTTCCTATATCCTTTCTAAATCTAAACTTATCTAATTTGAATCCTTTATTGCGGGTTCTCTCTTGGTGAGATATTAAGAACATAAGAACATAAGAAAGGAGGAACACTGCAGCAGGCCTGTTGGCCCATACTAGGCAGGTCCTTCACATTCCATCCCACTAACAAGAACATAAGAAAGGAGGAACACTGCAGCAGGCCCGTTGGCCCACACTAGGCAGGTCCCTCACAATCCGTCCCACTAACAGAACATTTGCTCAACCCAATTTTCAATGCTACACAAGAAATAAGCTTTGATAACCTGCTTGACTTAGTTCTGGCAAACAAAAACCCTTATTAATAATTTAGAAATTACAGAGGAACTCAAGAAGCGACCACAAATCAATTACCTTTGGCATTGAATGGAAGTTTCATAGTAGAATAACTCAGTAACGGTCCCAGATTTTCCTTAGCAGATTACAATGGACTTAGAGAACACTTATCATCTGTGGACTGGGGTAATGAAGAGAGCTATCAATATGACAGTTTCCTGAACACTATACATGCTGCCCAAAGAACATTTATCATATAAAGAATTACATCAAAAAATGACCCAAAATGGATGAATAATAGGCTCAAATATCTTTTAGGGCAGAAGAAAGGAATTTATAGGCGTATCAAAAGAGTGAGGGTCATCTTATGAATCAGTATATTGACATTAAGAGGACGTTAAAAGGGGATAAGAAAAGCTAAACGGGACTACGAAATTAAAGTTGCTAGGGATTCAAAACTAACCCAAAAAGTTTTCCAGGTGTATAGAACAAAAGTTGGATAAGATAGGTCCCTTAAAAATAATTATGGGTATCTTCTGACAGAGAATGAAATTGCTCTATTTTTAATAATTATTTCTCTCGGTTTTCACTCAGGAAGACACTAATATCCCAAAATTAGGTATTTTAGTGATCTGAAGAAGATAAATTATGTAGTATCACAGTCACTAGCGAAATGGTTATCAAACAGCTAGACCGTTTGAAACAAATAATCGCCAGGCCTGATGAGCTTTTTCAAGGGTTCTTAAGGAATGCAAAATGGAACTCTGTGAACCCTTAACTAACATTTTAACCTATCTCTTCAAACAGGTGTAGTGTCTGATCGTGGAAGATGTAATTCCTATTTTTAAAACAGGGACAAGTCGTTACCATCAAATTACCCAATAAGTCTAACAATTGTAGGCAAATTTTGGAGTCGATTATAGCTGATAACATAAGAAGCTATCTCGATAGGCATAATTTGTTAATGATACTCAACATGGATTCACCGAGGGCCGTTCCTGCCTAACTAATTTATTAACTTTTTCAGTAAGGCTTTTAGGCGTTGATCATGATAAAGAATTCGATATTGTTTATCTGAATTTTATAAGGCTTTTGATAGAGTACCCATCAGAGACTGTTAAGAAAGTGGCTGCTCCACAGGCAAGGGAAAAGTGTTTTCATGGATCGAGTCATAGCTCACCAATAGGAAGCAGGGTGTGCATTAATGGGTTAAACTGAGTGGGGATCTGTAACAAGTGGCGTTCCACAGGGATCGGTTTGGGCCCGTTGTTGTTTATAATATATAAATGACCTTGACGAGGGAATTACTAGTGATATGAGCAAATTCGCTGATGACACGAAGATAGGTAGGATAATCGATTCAGACGTAGATGTCACGGAACTTCAGGAGGATTTAGACAAACTCAATTCCTGGTCAGAAAAGTGGCAGATGCAGTTCAATGTAGATAAATGCAAGGTTCTGAAGCTCGGGAGTATCCATAACCCAAGCACTTATAAGTTAAATAACGTAGAACTTAGCCATACAGATTGGAGAAGGACTTGGGGTGATGGTAAGCAGCAACCTTAAACCAAGACAGCAATGCTTAAGCGTACGTAATAAGGCAAATAGATTACTGGGATTTATATCAAGAAGTGTTAGCAACAGAAGTCCAGAGGTTATATTACAGCTTTATACATCATTAGTAAGGCTTCACCAAGATTACGCAGCTCAGTTTTGGTCTCCATATTACAGAATGGACATAAATTCTTTAGAAAACATTCAGCGTAGAATGACTAAATTAATACATAGCATTAGAAATCTTCCTTACGAAGAAAGATTAACGACCCTTAAATTACATTCACTTGTAAGACGTAGAATGAGGGGAGACATGATCGAGGTATACAAGTGGAAAATGGGTATTAACAAAGGGGATATAAAAAAGGTCTTGAGGATATCTCTCCAAGAGAGAACCCGCAATAATGGATTCAAGTTAGATAAGTTTAGATTTAGAAAGGATATAGGAAAGTATTGGTTTGGAAATAGGGTAGTTGATGAGTGGAACAGTCTGCCTTGTAGGGTTATTGAAGCTAGGACCTTGGGTAGTTTCAAATTTAGGTTAGATAAATTCATGAGTGAGAGGGGTTGGATTTGAGTGGGTCTCGCAAATGAGTGAATGGAATTGTCAAAGCTTATTTCTTGGGTAGCATTGAAAATTGGATTGAGCAAGTGTTCTGTTAGTGGGACGGATTGTGAAGGACCTGCCTAGTATGAGCCAACAGGCCTGCTGCAGTGTTCCTCCTTTCTTATGTTCTTATAATTCCATTTACTCACGTGCGAGTCACTCAAATACAATCCCTCTCACTCATGAATTTATCCAACCTAAATTTGAAACTACCCAGGTCCTAGCTTCAATAACCACGGCAGACTGTTCCCTCATCAACTACCTATTTCCAAACCAATACTTTCTATATACTTTCAAATCTAAACTTATCTAACTGAATCCATATTGCGGGTTCTCTCTGGAGAGATATCCTCAGACTTTATTTATATCCTTTGTTAATACCCATTTTCCACTTGTATACCTCGATCATGTCACCCTCATTCTAGCTTACAAGTGAATGCAATTTAAGGGTCTTCAGTCTTTCTTCGTAAGGAAGATTCTAATGCTATGTATTAATTTAGTCATTCTACGCTGAATGTTTTCTAACAATTTATGTCCATTCTGTAATATGGAGACCAGAACTGAGCTGTGTAATCTAGGTGAGGCTTACTAATGATGTATAAAGCTGTATTAACCTCTGGACTTCTGTTGCTAACACTTTTGATATAAATCACAGTAATCTATTTGCTTATTGTAGGGCAGGCATTGCTGTCTTGTTTAAGGTTGCTCACCATCACCCCCAAGTCCTTCTGCATCTTATGGCTAAGTTCTACTTTATTTAACTTATAAGTGCTGGGTTATGGACACTCCCGAGCTTCAGAACCTTGCATTTACACGTTGAACTGCATCTGCCACTCTGACCACAGTAAGTTTGTCACAAATCTTCCTGAAGTTCTATACATCTATGTTGGAATCAATTATCTACCTATCTTCGTGTCGTCGGCGAATGCTCATATCACTGTAATTCCCTCGTCAAGTCATTGATATATATTATAAATAACAACGAGCCTAAAACTGATCCCTGTTGGAAAAGATATCCTCAAGACCTTATTTATATCCCTTATTAATACCCATCTTCCACTTATATACCTCGATCATGTCTCCCCTCATTCTTCGTCTTACAAGTGAATGTAATTTAAGGGTCTTCAATCTTTCTTCATACGGAAGATTTCTAATGCTATGAATTACTTTGTCATTCGTCGCTGAATGTTTTCTAACAATTTATATCCATTCTGTAAAATGGAGACCAGAACTAAGCTGCGTAATCTAGGTGAGGCCTTACTAATGATGTATAAAGCTGTAATATAACCACTGGACTTCTGTTGCTTTCACTTCTTGATATAAATCCCAGTAATCTATTTGCTTTATTTCTTACGCTTAGGCATTGCTGACTTGGTTTGAGGTTGCTGCTTACCATAACCCCCAAATCCTTTTCGCATTCTGTACGGCTGAGTTCAACATAATTAAGCTGGTAGGTGCTAGGGTTATGAACATTCCCGAGCTTCAGAACTTTGCATTTATCTACGTTGAACTGCATCTGCCACTTTTCTGACCACGAATTAAGTTTGTCTAAATCTTCCTGAAGTTCTATGACATCTATGTTGGAATCAATTATCCTACCTATCTTCGTGTCGTCGGCGAATTTGCTCATATCACTAGTAATTCCTCGTCAAGGTCATTGATATATATTATAAATAACAACGGGCCTAAGACTGATCCCTGTTGGAGAGATATCCTCAAGACCTTATTTATATCCCCTTATTAATACCCATCTTCCACTTATATACCTCGATCATGTCTCCCCTCATTCTTCGTCTTACAAGTGAATGTAATTTAAGGGTCTTCAATCTTTCTTCATACGGAAGATTTCTAATGCTATGAATTAACTTTGTTCATTGTCGCTGAATGTTTTCTAACAATTTATATCCATTCTGTAAAATGGAGACCAGAACTGAGCTGCGTAATCTAGGTGAGGCCTTACTAATGATGTATAAAGCTGTAATATAACCACTGGACTTCTGTTGCTTTCACTTCTTGATATAAATCCCAGTAATCTATTTGCTTTATTTCTTACGCTTAGGCATTGCTGACTTGGTTTGAGGTTGCTGCTACCACCAACCCCAAATCCTTTTCGCATTCTGTACGGCTGAGTTCAACATAATTAAGCTGGTAGGTGCTAGGGTTATGAACATTCCCGAGCTTCAGTACTTTGCATTTATCTACATTGAACTGCATCTGCCATTTTTCTGACCAGGAATTGAGTTTGTCTAAATTCTCCTGAAGTTCTGTGACATCTACGTCTGACTCGATTATCCTACCTATCTTCGTGTCATCAGCGAATTTGCTCATATCACTAGTAATTCCCTCGTCAAGGTCATTTATATATATTATAAACAACAACGGGCCCAAAACCGATCCCTGTGAAACGCCACTTTTTACAGATTCCCACTCAGATTTAACCCCATTTATGCACACCCTCTGCTTCGTATTGGTGAGCCATGACTCGATCCATGAAAACACTTTTCCCCCAATGTCGTGAGCAGTCACTTTCTTTAACAGTCTCTGATGTGGTACTCTATCAAAAGCCTTACTAAAATCCAAATAAACAATATCGAATTCTTTATCATGATCAACTGCCTCAAAAGCCTTACTGAAAAAAGTTAATAAATTAGTTAGGCAGGAACGGCCACTCGTGAATCCATGTTGAGTATCATTAATCAAATTATGCCTATCGAGATGGCTTCTTATGTTATCAGCTATAATCGACTCTAATAATTTGCCTACAATTGATGTTAGACTTATTGGGCGGTAATTTGATGGTAACGACTTGTCCCCTGCTTTAAAAATAGGAATTACATTAGCCATCTTCCACGTATCAGACACTACACCTGTTTGAAGAGATAGGTTAAAAATGTTAGTTAAGGGTTCACAGAGTTCCATTTTGCATTCCTTAAGAACCCTTGAAAAAAGCTCATCAGGACCTGGCAATTTATTTTGCTTCAAACGGTCTACCTGTTTGATAACCATTTCGCTAATGACTGTGATACTACATAATTTATCTTCTTCAGGCCCACTAAAATACCTAATTCTTGGGATATTATTAGTGTCTTCCTGAGTGAAAACCGAGAGAAAATAATTATTAAAAATGGAGCACATTTCATTATCTTTGTCAGTAAGATACCCATAATTATTTTTAAGGGGACCTATCTTATCTCTAACTTTTGTTCTATACACCTGGAAAAAACTTTTTGGGTTAGTTTTCGAATCCCTGGCAACTTTAATTTCGTAGTCCCGTTTAGCTTTTCTTATCCCCTTTTTAATGTCCCTCTTAATGTCAATATACTGATTCATAAGATGACCCTCACCTCTTTTGATATGCCTATAAATTCCTTTCCTCTGCCCTAAAAGATATTTGAGCCTATTATTCATCCATTTTGGGTCATTTCTATTCGATCTAATTTCTTTATATGGGATAAATGTTCTTTGGGCAGCATGTATAGTGTTCAGAAAACTGTCATATTGATAGCTCTCTTCATTACCCCAGTCCACAGATGATAAGTGTTCTCTAAGTCCATTGTAATCTGCTAAGCGAAAATCTGGGACCGTTACTGAGTTATCCCTACTATGAAACTTCCATTCAATGCCAAAGGTAATTGATTTGAGGTCGCTTGCGCCGAGTTCCTCTGTAATTTCTAAATTATTAACAAGGGTTTCCTTGTTTGCCAGAACTAAGTCAAGCAGGTTATTTCCCTTGTAGGTTCTGTCACAAACTTCTTCAAAAACAATCTTGAACTACTTCTAAGAAGTCGTTAGATTCTAAATTCCAGTCAAAAATTCCAATCAATTTGACTAAAGTTGAAGTCTCCCAGAATAACTACGTTATCGTGCATTGTGGCCTTAACAATTTCCTCCCATAGTAGTCTCCTTTGGTCCCTATCTAAGTTTGGGGACGGTATATCACACCTAAAATCAATTTTCATGCCCCTCTGAAAATTCTATCCAGACAGACTCTGTATGTGTTATTTCAGACTTTATTCCCTTTTTATGCAACAGTTCAAGCGATCTCGGACATACAGTGCCACTCCACCCCCTTCCCAAAACTTCTGTCTACTTGGAACAATTTAAAACCCTGTATATGACATTCAGCAGGCATGTCCCTATTTTCGTATTGAACCACGTCTCAGTTATGGCAAATACATCAATGTTACCTGCACTTGCAACTAATCTCAAATCGTCCATCTTATTCCTAGCACTACGACTATTTGTATAATACACTTTTAAAGACCCTCCTTTCTCTTTACCCTTCCTGCTTCATTCTGTTTTTCCACTATACCTATTACTGTCAAAAAATTCCAATAAATTTGACTAAAGTTAAAGTCTCCCAGAATAACTACGTTATCGTGCATTGTGGCCTTAACAATTTCCTCCCATAGTAGTCTCCCTTGGTCCCTATCTAAGTTTGAGGGACGGTATATCACACCTAAAATCAAATTTTCATGCAAATGAATGGTACTGCATTATCCTTACAGTGTTTGTCCAGCCAGCAATTGACACCAATTGCCCTGGACAGCTATTCATTTCCAACTCCTCTCCTTGGCAAAATACCACATATGACAGGGTTCCCACCCTTCTTCCTAATTATGTCTATTGCTGACCTATACCTGCTAGTCAGGTCCTCACTCCTACGTCTGCCAACATCGTTGCCTCCAGCACTGAGACAGATAATAGGATTGCTCCCCTCAAGCGTCACTTGGTTACGTTACGTGGACGACGTCCTCTTAATAACTCCCAAACGTTTTGATGTACGGAATCTTCAGGCAAGGCTCAACGCAGTTGCTGCGATCCAGTTTACACTAGAAGAAGAGTCCAATGACAAGCTACCCTTTCTAGACGTCCTCATCCACAAAGTAGAAAACAACCTAAGATTTCAAGTTTACCGGAAACCTACAAATAAAAAGGATCTCACACACTTCTATTCCAGTCAAGATACTAAGACCAAGAGAGGCATCATCATCGGATTTTTCCTAAGAGCTTACCGAATTTGTAGTCTTGAGTTTCTTGACGAGGAATGTACATACATTCACCAAACCTTCACTGATTTGCATTTTCCTTCCTTTTTCATCAAAGATTGCAAGAGAAGAGCTCTTCAGATCATTAATTCTCCATGCACCAACACCACTCCAAACAAAGTTATAATTCTTCACAACAGCCAGGTTGCATCGAACATTTCTAAAGTACTTGCACAAGCTAACACTAGAGTCGCCATCGCTTCCAGCACTTCTATAAAGGATCTAACCAGGATAAAATCCAAGCACCATGAACCAATCAACGCAGGGGTTTATACTATACCCTGTGGAGGCTGCGACAGGATTTATGTAGGAGAAACAGCAAGAAACCTCGAAACACGCCTCAATGAACAAATTAATGCATGTAGGAACGATAACCTGAACAACGCCTGAGTACAACACCGAAATTCTACCAATCATCTCATGAAATTCAAAGACGCCCGTTTAGTAATCAAAGAAACTGATTTCCGCAGACGCAAGTGCCTTGAATCAGCACTTAACATAAGAACATAAGAACATAAGAAAGAAGGAACACTGCAGCAGGCCTACTGGCCCATGCGAGGCAGGTCCAAATCTCCCACCGGCTTAAGCCAATGCCCCGACCCATCCAGGTCAGGTTACATTCACTTAAGGAAGGAGCACGGCATCTGACCTAGTAGCACAAACTAGTCAGGTCCAACTCACACCCACCCGCACCCACTCATATATTTATCTAGCCTATTTTTAAAACTACACAACGTTTTAGCCTCTATAACTGTACTCGGGAGTTTGTTCCACTCATCGACAACTCTATTACCAAACCAATGCTTTCCTATATCCTTCCTGAATCTGAATTTATCCAACTTAAAGCCATTGCTGCGAGTCCTGTCAATACTAGATATTTTTAGCACGCTATTTACATCACCTTTATTTATTCCTGTTTTCCATTTATACACCTCAATCATATCCCCTAATTCTACGCCTTTCTAGAGAGTGCAGATTCAGGGCCCTCAGTCTATCCTCATAGGGAAGATTTCTGATACATGGAATCAACTTAGTCATCCCCCTTTTGTACGTTTTCCAGAGCATTTATATCCATTCTGTAATACGGTGACCAAAACTGTGCAGCATAATCTAGATGAGGCGCTGTTTCTAACACAATGAAACAAAACAAAGGCAGCTTTACCATCTCTGAAGTCTTAGCAAGAATCCTCCTGAAAACAGTAAACCCTACCATCTCATAGTCTCTCCTACTACACAAGCACTTCGTGGATGTGGAACACTGCTACAGGCCTTCTCTTTTCCAACCTCCAACAGAAATATTAGTCTAACCTATTTTTATACTACCCAAGTAATTGCTTTTATCACCTTTTACTCATGTGCAAGTTGATTGTTCTACCTTATTGTATCACTACTACTACTACGACTTATATCACTACTATCTCTGCTTCCTATTGGTGAGCCATGACTCAATCCATGACAGCACTTTTCCCCAATGCCATGAGCTGCCACTTTCTTTAACAGTCTCTGGTGCGGTACTCTATCAAAAGCCTTACTAAAATCTAAATAAAATATATTGAATTCATTATCATGATCAATAGCTTCAAAAGCTTTACTAAAGAAGGTTAATAAATTAGAAAGGCAGAAATGGCCCTCATGAATCCATGTTGAGTATCATTAATCAAATTATGGTTATCTAAATGGCTTCTAATAATATCAGCTATAATTGACTAGTAATTTGCCTACAATTGAGGTCAGGCTTATTGGGCGGTAATTTGACGGTAGTGACTTGTCCCCTGCTTTAAAAATAGGAATTACATTAGCCATCTTCCACATATCAGACACTACACCTGTTTGAAGAGATAAATTAAAAATGTTAGATATTGGTTCACAGAGTTCCATTTGCATTCCTTAAGAACCCTTGCAAAAGCTCATCAGGACCCGGCGATTTATTTTGTTTCAGTCGGTCTACTTGTTTCATAACCATTTCGCTATTGACTGTGATATTACATAATTTATCTTCTTCAGGGACACTATAAAATTAATTACTGGGATATTATTAGTGTCTTCCTGTGTGAAAACCGAGATAAAATAATTATTAAAAATAGAGCACATATCATTCTCCTTGTCAGTAAGATGCCCAGAGTTATTTTTAAGGGACCTATCTTATCCCTTACTTTTGTTCTATAAACCTGGAAAAACTTTTTGGTTTAGTTTTGAAATCCTAGCAACTTTAATTTCATAGTCCCGTTTAGCTTTTCTTATACCCTTTTTAATGTCCCTCTTAATGTCAGTATACTGATTTATAAGATGACCCTCAGCTCTGAGGGCCTTTCATATGGGATGTCCCCACTGTCTGAACTACTCACAGTGAATATGAGGTCCAGCCTTTCTGGTTCATCTCATAAGAACAAAAGAAAGAAAGAACACTGCAGCTAGTCTACTGGCCCATGCGAGGCAGGTCCAATTCTCCCACCGGCTTAAGTCAATGCCTTAACCTGGTCAGGTCAGTTACATTCACTTAAGGGAGGAGCACGACATCTGACCTAGTAGCACAAGCTAGGCAGGTCCTCACACCCACCCACACCCACTCATGTATTTATCCAACCTATTTTAAAACTACACAACGTCTAAGCTTCTATGACGGTACTCCGTACTATTACCAAACCAGTGCTTTCAATATTCTTCCTGAATCTGAATTTTTCCAGCTTAAAACCATTGCTGCGAGTCCTGTCTATGCTAGATATTTTTAGCACGCTATTTACATCCCTTTATTAATTCCTGTTTTCCACTTATACACCTCAGTCATATCCCGCCTAATTCTACGTCTTTCTAGAGAGTGCAGATTCAGGGCCCTCAGTCTATCCTCACAGGGAAGATTTCTGATACATGGGATCAACGTTGTCATCCTCATTTGTACGTTTTCCAGAGCATTTATATCCATTCTGTAACAAGGTACCAGAACAGTGCAGCATAATGAAAATGAAGCCTAACCAAAATATATAGAGTTGAAGAACAACCTGAGGACTTCTATTATTTATACTCTCTCTCTCTATCCGGTAGTGTCTAACATGTTGATGCATGAGGTTTCCCAGTACCACCTTCACGTTTTTGATTCCCATGTGGCTCAATGTTTTCTTAATTGATCCTTTGATTGAATTCTTTTATTTAATTCTCCTCATTAATACATCATCTGCCAGGACCTTCTTCTGTCATTCCCCCTTTACCACATTTTGGGTCCCGGGCTAACCCGGGGGAAAACCCCAGCCATCACAGGCGCCCCCCCCAAAACCCGTCACATCCATGACTCATTCCCCCCCCTGTCTTTATTCCCCCAAATTTTTGAAATTGCCCTTTTTTATTCATGCCTGATCCTAAAACTTTTCACTAATCTCTTATGAAGAACTGTGTCAAGGCCTTTTGCCCCCCAAAAGAAAATGCAACCCCGCCCCCACCTTCTCTCCCTTGTCTTACTTCTGCTACCTTGTCATAAAACTCAATATATGGGGGGGTTTTCCGGGGTTCCCCCCTCCCCCCGGTTTGGACCAGGCCTCATTTTGGATAAAATGATCAACCAGGCTGTTACGCTGGCCGCACGCAGTCCAACTACAACAACAGCCTGGCTGGGGGCCGATTTTAGGTGCCGTCCAGTGCCTGGAAGCCCCCCCGGGGGTTTTTTTTGGAACCCTTTTCCTTTTGAGGGAAGCGGGGGCAGTTTTAAATTTTTGGCCCCCCAATTTGTTGCCCCCAACGTGCGTGGCACCCTGTTTTTCATTGGGGATGTTAATCGGGGGAAGTCTTTGTTTTCGGGGGTGATTTTTAATTTTGGGTACTAACCCCTCAAAATTTTTCCCCAATTTATAAAAAAATTATCTTCCCCTTTCTTCCCAAAAATTACAGTTGGGAACTTCATCCCAGTAGTTGGGGGGGATCGCAGTTATGCTGCCGTGAAGGTTCTTTTGACATTTTCTAGGTCAGCAATTTCACCTGCCTTAAAAAGGGGCAGTTAGTGCCCAAAAATTAAACCCCAGAAGAAAAAAAATTTTAAAAATGTCAACATGGATTGGCACCCCCGGTTTTTTGAAGGTTCTCTTTTCCTCCCATTTTTTTAGCAGATCGATTTTTAATGTTGGGGGCTTAAGGGGCCCCTTTCCCCAGTCACCCCCCGGTCTTGGCTTTGTTTTCGCCTTTGTGGTTGGGTTTTTTTTGCTCCGGAGATTTTAATTTTCACGTTTTCCATATCTGGTAATTGAAATTTTCATCATTGAACTTCATAGTTTTCACCCCCTTTAAAGATTTGGTTACTCTTTAGTTTTAGTGTCTTCAACGGCTGACACTGTATGATTGTTAAATTAAAAAGGGAAAACACTGCACTGTTCTTTTCCCCGTCTATGTCCGACAGGGTTTGAAACAGGATGGGAGCAATTTTTTGTGCTTTGTAAAGGTTTTTCCCTGTCCCCCCAGACTTTCTCTTTTTGGCTACTACCCTTTTTTCTACTTGGGGGAAAATTTTAGATCCATCTCCCCTTTTCTTTAAATTATTTTTCTCGCATTTTGTTATTCAATGGGCCATTTTTCCAAACTTTAAAAAAATCTTTTATTTTTGCCAATTCTTTTTCTTCTAGGCATCCAGGACTTTTTCGTAGTGGTCAGTAGTTACAGCAGGGGGACCGCTCTAAACCCATGCTGCCCTGGGTTTGTAATTGGGGGGGATCTAGATGAGTGGCGATCTTGCTTCTTGAACCCTTTCAAAGATTTTTAGATTGGGACGTTAGCGTTATTGGTCTGTAGTTCTTTTTATTGCTTTACTCCCCCCCCTTTGTGGAGGGGGGGTATGTCTGTTGTTTTTGGAACTGGGGATGACCCCCCAGTGTCAATGTCCTTCTCCATGGATTTAAAGCACGTGTATGCAGTTCTTGAGGGAAAGGGGTTCCATGAGTCTGGGCCTGGAGAGAGTGTAGGGGGTTCAATTTTGCCTTTTCAAGTCTTTTGGGGCCCGTGAAAGTCAGAGGGCGGGTCTGCCCAATTTCTTGGCACCCCAAAAAATTCATTTAGGTTTTCCTTTCAGGGGGGTTCCTCGCTAAAACTGAGTTGGGGGGAACTTTAGAAACTACCATTTCCTTGCTGTCATCTATGTAGGACCCATCCCTTTTAAGTGGGGCCCAATACTGGATGTTGTTCTCGACTTTGATTTGGAAAAAAGAAATACTTTGGGTTTCTTTCAATTTTATTTTACTTTTTTTTTTTTCCCCGTTTCTTGATTCCAAAATTCCTTTATTTTTAAAATTGATTTTGCTATTTCTCTGACCAGTGTCTCCCCGTATTGCAGAATTTCCTCTTGTAACCCCCTTTTTTTCTTTTTCCCGTATAAGGGTCCAATTTTTTTCCCCGAATCCATGCTGGTTTTTCGTTTTGCTTTTTTGTTTTAGGTACTCCAACACTCCCCCTAAAAATTTCCATGACCATACTATACAACCCGTGACCTTTTTCTGTAGTTTTGGGGCCTCCCCTATGTTCTTTTTTAAAAATTTTGGGGGGATATTTGCCGTCTTCCATTCCCACAGCCTTTTTGGGACGGCTTTCAGCCTTTCCCCCCCCGGGTTTTTTGTAGTTCCAACTTGTTCGTATATTTTTGTTGGTGGCCCCCCATTCGGGCCCCGTCCCCTTTTTTTCTCCTGTAAAAAAATTCCCCAAAAAAATTTCGTTGAGCCCTCAAATTTTTGGTCGTTTCGGGGCCCCACCTTCCTTCCTCAGCCTGATGACCCGGTCCCCTTTTTTGCTGCTTCCCCCGATGTAGCTATACAACAGCCGGGCGAGACTTGACTTTGATGCTATGGTTTTCCCTATTTGTCCGGGGGCCCCCCCCTTTTTCTTTCCCCTGTTTCTGGGGGTTTGACTAATTTCTTTATTTTTTCCGGGTCCTTTGTCTTCTGTATTTTTTCCCTTCTCTATCACTTAGTTTTTGCCTCCTTACCTTTGAGAAAACCCCAAAGGGGGCCCCTTGGGGCTTCCCATTATTTCTGTTGCCCTTGAAACAAACCCTCCTCTGCCTCCTTTCATTTTTTTTCATAGTCCATCATTTCGTTTAATGATTTTCCTACCAACTCTCTTTTCCACCAAGGGCCCCTTGCAGGAAATTCCTAATGCCTGTGTGGGCCTCACTTTTGTAGTTTTGGGTTTTCCCATCCCCTCCTGTTACCCCTCTCCACTTGTAACCCCAATTTTTTTTAAAAAATCAAGGGCCATGGGTCCAAATGAGGAGGCCTTTCACATGTGACGTCCTCGATGTCCCAGTTGCCCCAGGCGAATACTAAGTCCAGTCTTGCTGGTTCATCCTCACCTCTCTCTTTTTTAGTGCCCCCAATATATTTATGTATGAGGTTTTCCAGTACCACATCCATCATTTTGGTCTCCATGTTTCGGGACCCCCATGTGGCTCCCGGTTTTTCCCCAAACAATCCCTTGTGATTGAAATCACCCCAAAAACTAAATAACTTTTTCTCTACCTGTGAGCTCCCGGTCCCCAGTCAATTTTTCCCCCCATTGCTCTGTTACTTTTTCTTCATATTCTTCTCTTGACCTCCTGCAGTTCTGTGGGGATTGTAAAAACATTGCAATGACCCCCTTACGCCCCCGGCCCCCAAATTTTTCCCCCTATTTTGCCCTTTCGAAAAATTTTGTCCATTCCTTCCATTTATCCCAAAACCCTAGGTTTTTTTAAATTTTTTTTGCTACTGTCCCGAGTGTTGCTAATACTGTCACTGAGTGTTGCTAATACTGTCACTGAGTGTTGCTGCTACTGTCACTAAAATATTTGCTTTTACTGTCACTGAGGGTTTTCCTATTACTAAGAGTGTGTGTTGTGCTATTTTTACTATAATTTTGCTGCTACTGTCACTAAATGTGTATGTTACTGCTACTCTCACTGTTTTGTGTTTTTTTTCTTCATAACTCTGTATGTTGCTGCTACTGTCATGTGGGGGGTGTGTTGCAGCATCTCTTGTATCAGTAGTGTTTTCTACTGCCACTGTGTCTGTGTTGCTGCTACTGTCACTAACTGTAAGTGTTGCTGCTAAGTCATTATCAGTGACAGGGGTTTACACTGTGTGTGTTGCTGCTACTGTCACTGTGTGTTGCTGCTATTCACTGTGTTACTGCTACTGTCACGTGAGTGTTACTGCTACTGTCACTGTGGGGTTTTTCTGCTACTGTCACTGTGGGTGTTGCTGCTACTGTCACTGTGGGTGTTGGTGCTCTGTCACGGGGTGTGTTGCTGCTACCTGTCCCGTATGTTGCTGTTCTGTCACTAATTTTAAGTGTTGCTGCTACCGTCACTGTGTGTTTTCTTGTTGCTGCTGTCACTAATGTTGCTGCCACTGTCACTGCTTGTGTTGCTGCTACGTTTATGAAATGTGTGTTGCTGAATACTTTCACATCTGCGAGTGTTGCTGTTTCTGTGTGTGTTGCTGTGCTTTTTTGTCACTGAGAGTAGTGCTGCATTGTCAAAAAAAAAGGGGGTTTAGCAACTTCACTATCTGTAGTATTGCTGCCTTTTAACTGCAAGTGTTCCTGTGTCACGGGTGTTATTTTACTGTCACCTGTGTTTTCTGCTACTGCCTGTGTGGGTTTCGCTACTGGCATTGTGTGTGTGTTGCTGCATGGGATTGTGTGGTGATACTGGCATTTTTTTTGTCAGGCATTTGTGTGTTGCGCATGGCATTGTGTGTGTGTTGGCTCTGTCCTCTGTGTTTTTGCCTGTCATTTTGGGTTTCTGCCCCCCATTTGTGTGTTTTCTGCTTTTTGGGAGTTGGGTGATACTGGCATTTGTGTGTTCTGCTACTGGCATTGTGTGTGTGTTTCCTACTGGCATTGTGTGTTTTTTTCACTGGCATTGTGTGTGGGTGCTACTGTCACCGTGTGTTTCTGCACTTCACTGTGTGTGATGCTATTACTGTCCCCCAGGTTGCTGCCTTTTTTTTTTGTGTTTCTGCTACTGTCACTGTGTGTTTTTCTGTCACTGTGTGTGTTGCTGCTACTGTCACTTTTGTGTTGCGATCTTTTTCCCCCGTGGGTTTCGCTACTGTCATTGTGTGTGTTGCTGCTACTGGCATTGTGTTGGGTTTGCTCTGTCAAATCTGTGGGGGTTTCTACACCCTCACAACTTTGTATGTTACTGCTACTGTCACTGTGTGTGGCTGCTACTGTCACTGTGTCTGTTGCCCCTTTTTGCCAAAAATTTTTTGTGTTGGTGCTACTCCATAACTGGTTGTGTTGCTGCTACTGTCAGTAACTGCGTGTGTGTTTGCTGCTGTCACTGTGTGTTGCTGCATGCGAAATTTTTTGTTTTTTGCTACTCCCAATGTGAGTGCTACTGCCACGTCACTTTTTTGTGTTTCTGTTACGTCACTAACTGGGGTTTTTGGGGGGTTACTGTCATTAAC
>WNWK01034558.1:0-20385 GCA_009830355.1 Cherax destructor
TTGTGAGAAAGTCTATCTGGGACACCGCCACTAGCAATAAACAAACTCCCAGGGAGATGACTGACTCGTATAAATTTTACCGCAGTCATTCCCTTTAAGGTATGTGAGAACTTTACCCGCTCCGGCCGCACCGAGGGGTACCTTCAATATTCTCGTTAGCCCACTGCACTCTAGAAGTATAAATAAATTTGAGAAGATCATTTATTATAGCTATATTACGTTAAATTTAAGTGGACTGTATAGGTTGTTGAACAACTGATCACACGGAGAAGAGATAGAGAACAGACAGTTAAATTATTATGACCAACACTCACCAATTAACAGCATCATAGCGGTGTATCGTAGATGTGACCTAGCTAAGACATCTACTGTGCGTAACAATATCATTGGCCAATAACAAAGTCGACAACAGAGTACTTAGCTTTAGATGAGGGAGTCGTTCCGTTGTTGGAGCGTCCTCCTGCGATCTGATTCGATCGCGATGGTGTTAGCTGTCTCGTCGAGTCGGGAAAGGGTTTAAATTTTCCCTTACACTCTTATACGCCCACGAGACCGACGTTGTTAATTGGGTTGGTCGGGTAGCGAATCAGATCCTCGCACTAATCCGACCGTTTGTACTGTTTATACGTATAACTTTACATTTACGTGTATCCTGGCTTAATGCCCACTAGTTTATACACATTCACAGTCTCGATACTTGAATTTCGAGTAGATAACTTGCGATATGTTAGTTCATTTCAATCACATCCAATATGGCGGTCGGGGTAGGGCGTCCCAAGCCAGACCCGGTCGCTACAATCAACCCCTGATTATTTACAACTCGGTTTCACTACATTCACCATTTCCCACAGTTCATCAATATATTACAGTCTCTTCTAAGATGAACTCCCTGCATCAGGGTTACGACTTTATCCTGCCGTATGGTTATTTCACTCAGTCAATAGGCCTATGACCGCGTCACACGCCGGCGCCACCTTATTTCCAATTATTGTCCTATTACTGGACCTCCTGGACCGATTGTCACTGATATTCCCCGTCACTGGATATTCCTCCACATTACGAAAGGAGGTAATTAAATCCGATTTGGCGGGCGGAATCTCCAAATTACTGGCCATACCGACTTTGAACTCTGATGGGTAGGCTGGCTGTCCACTCTCGGCCTATTCCCCCTATGCCGCCTCCCTGCCCAGCTGCCCAGGCATCTCGCGCATGCGTGTGAATTCGTTGGTTCTTTTCAGTTAATGTTAAGCCAACAACAACACAGCAATGATATCTATTCATATTGGAAAGTTTATCAATTACAACTTTCGGAAAATACCAATATTTTCCACAACTAAGATATATACACAAAATAAGACATAGGCACAAAAACACCATAATCACAACATATTTAAGACATAAGACATGATAACCATAAAATCTAAGACATAATAAAAAAATCTAAGAGATCTACACAAAAATAAGATGACACCACCAACTAATATGAATAATCACAAAATTTAAGACATGTAACATATTAAAATCTATGACATAATAAATATTCTATTATATAAACAAAATAAGACATAAGCACAAAAATAATAACATGATCACTATAACATGCACCCCAAACTTATACATGTCATGATCACAACAAATTTAAGACATGAATCATACATAGTACACTATCTAACAAAAATAGAAAACTAACACTTGATCACATAAAAATTGACTTACAATCACTTAGGCATATGAAAACATAAACATAAGACATAGAAGACAAAATTTCACACAAATTTCGTGAAGTATTACACCAGGATCACTAAGTCATGTACACTTAACCATGGAACCACAATCTATAAACACTACCACCCACCATCAATTGTAACATTTAGTTTATCTTATACATATCACATTTAATCACCCACATCTTTCTCTAAATTCCTTCTATATCATCCTCATATTACCGCCTGGGATTTTTAACCGAAGACTCATCATGACGTTAGGAGACAGAGAACCATCACCACTTTAACACCACCTACACTCTGGTTCTTAACGTCATTTGGGTTTGTCGGTTAAAAATCTCTAGGTGATAATATGAGGATGAATATAGGAAGGATGGTTTAGGAAAGATGTGAGTATTAAATGTGATATGTACATAGATGATAAACTAATGTGGTATGAATATGATGGTGGGTGGATGTTTAAGTTGTTTCACATTATGTACATAGACTGATCCTGGTGATACTCATGAAATTTGTAATTTTGTCTCATATGTCTTATGTTTATGTTTTCATACCTTAAGTGATTGTAAGTCAATTTTTATGTGATCAAGTGTTAGTTTTCTATTTTGTTAGATAGTGACTATGTATGATTCATGTCTTAAATTTGTTGTGTCTATGACAGATAAGCTGGTGCATGTTATATGATCATGTTATATTTGTGCTTATATTTTGTTTATATAATAGAATATTTTATTATGTCATAGATTTTAATACATTAAAGTCTTAAATTTTGTGTTATTTTATTTGTTGGTGGTTCATCTTATTTTGTGTAGATCTCTAAGATTTTTTATTATGTCTTAGATTTTATGGTTATCATGTCTTATGTCTTAAATATGTTGTGATTAGGTCATGTATAAGTTGGTTGAGTGTTCATGTCATGTCATAGTTGGAAGTGTGTCTTAGTTTTGGTGTTTCTTAGATTTTTTTTGGGTACATGATATGTTATAGTTTGATGATCGTGACATGGTATTTTGCAGTTATATATTATATTGTGTATATGAGTTAGATTTTTTATTGTCTTAGATGTTGGATATGGCTCATGTCAGGTATAAGATTGGTGAATATGTCTTGTATAGGTTTTGTTGATGTCTCAGGTGTTAGTTGAAGGTGTCTTAGTTTTTTATAATGTTCCATGACTTAGTTGGAGGGTGTATGTCTGTGTTAGTTGAAGGTGTTCAAATGGTGAATGAGTGATTTGAAGGATAAGTTAGGTTAGGTTAAATGTTATTTGTGGTGTTTGATAGTGTTTTGAAAGTTAAGTTGTTAGATTAGATGCTATTTTTTTTGGTTAGGTTAGATGTTGTTAGGTTAGGTTAGGTTAAATGTTATATATTGTTTCGGAGTATTCAAATGGTGTTTTGGGAGTAATCAAAGATGTATAAGAGTGTTTTGGTTGTCAAGGCGTTGTGTTTTTTTAAAGTGTGTTTTGTGTTTTTGAAGTGTGTTTTGCGATAGATTATGTTCATGTATTTTTGTGTTCATGTTTTATCTGAGTTGGAGGTAAGTAGTGATCTTGGTTGGAGTGTTTTGAGGGAATGTTTTGAGGGAAAGTTTGATGATGTCTTGGAAGTATTCAATGGTGATTTTGATGATTTGAGAGATTTTGTAAAAATGGGAATATGTTATGTCTTAGTTGGTTGGTGTCTTGTCATGTTTTAGAGTGATTTGAAGTTAAAGTTAGGTTAGGTTAAATGTTATTTGCGGTGTTTGATAGTGTTTTTGAAGGTGTTCATATGATGTACAAGAGTGTTTTGGTGGTGTTCAAATGAGGTAAAAAGAGTGTTTTTGATGGTGTTCTAATATTGTTTGAAGTAATCTGAGGGCGTTCTAATATTGTTTTGATGTGCTCAAAGTAATCTGGAGTGTTCTAATATTGTATTGGATGTGTTCAAAGTAATCTGGGAATTTTCTAATGAATTTGGAAATGTTCTAATGTTGTTTGGAAGTGTTCCATTAGTAAAAAGTATTCATAGATTTAGATATCTTTTCCTAATGATCTTTTTTGGATGAATTAGTAAAACGAGGAAAAATCAGTAATAGTGTTCTCGGTTGGTGATATGAGGGAATGTATATGAAAAATGTTCTGTGGAGATGGGTTTGTCTTTTCTTTGATGAATTAGTAAAACGGGAAAAAATTGAAATGAGTGATCTTAGTGGATTGAGAGTAATGATCTTATAAAGTTGGTTATAATGATTTGAGGGGATGTTTATAAAAAATGTGATTATGATATGTCTTAGTTGGAGTATTTTAGCTCATTTTAACTTAAAGAGAGGAAATATTGGGATTATGTCTTGTATAGGTTTTGTTGATGTCTCAGGTGTTAGTTGAAGGTGTCTTAGTTTTTTTTGATAATGTTCCATGACTTAGTTGAAGGTGTTCAAATGATGCATGAGAGTGATTTTGAAGTGTTTTATAGTATTCAATGATGTTTTGAGGGTTGTTGTTAGGGTTAGATGTTATTTTTTGTTACCTTAGATGTTGTTAGGTTAGGTTAGGTTGAATGTTATATATTGTTTCGGGAGTATTCAAATTGTGTTTTGGGAGTATTCATTGTTGCTGTATGGGGTATTCAAAGGTGTTTTTGGCGGTGTTCAATTGTGATTGTGTTTTTGAAAGTGTGTTTTAGTGATTACTTTTTTGATGAATTAGTAAAACGGGGAAAAATATTGAGATAAGTGTACTTAGATAATGGTTTTGTCATCTTAAAAAGTTGGTTATAGTGTTTTGAGGGAAAGTTTGATGGTGTTTTGGTGGTGTTCAATAGTGTTTTGGGTGCATTCAATGTCATTTTGGTGGTGTTCAATGGTGTTTTGGGGGAATGTGTAAAATGTGATCTTAGTGAAAGTATTCATAGTTTAAATGATCTTGTTCTAAATTATCTTTTTTTTTGGATGAATTAGTAAAACTGAAAAAAAAATTGAGATGAGTGATTTTGGGGCGAGTGTAGTTTGGTGTATGAGTTAGAGGTGTTTTAAATGTTATTTGACAGTATTCAAAGTCGTTTTCACAGTATTCAATGATGTTTTGGGGGTATTCAAATGATGTATAAGAGTGTTTTGGAGGTGTTCCAATGCATTTCTTGGTTATATTGAGTATAAAATGTGTGTATGTTCTGTGGAGGCAGATGTGGCTTTTTGGATGAATTAGTAAAACTGGAAAAAATTAAGATGAGTGATGGGGTAATGGGTGGTGTGTGTGTGTGTGTGTGTGTGTGTGTGTGTGTGTGTGTGTGTCGCGCGTGTGTGCGTGTGTGTGTGTGTATGAGGTGGAGAGAGAGAGCAGGTGAGGTCATGGCCTCAGGCACTGGGGTGGGCCTCTGATGGGTGGGAGATGGGGTGTGTGTGTGTGTGTGTGTGAGGTAGAGAGAGAGAGCAGGTGAGGTCGTGACCTCCGGCGCTGAGGTGGGTCTGTGATCTTCTCAGAGATTGAAATGTACCTTTTTTATTTGTTACCTGAAATCTTAATTCGTGTTATGTTTTTCCTATGTTAATGTAAGACTGGGAAAATTGTGTATGTATTAATAATAAATAAATAAATGATGAAAAATGTGTATTAGTGTTATCCTACATTAAATTCTTTTAACTTAAAAAAGAGACCCCATAGGGATGCTTGAATCAGCCTGTTGTACTCTCCTCATTCAAATTCAAATTCAAATTCAAATCCTTTATTTCATGTAATACAAGGTGGGGGGTACTTATAGTTATACATTAAAGTTGATATTACAAGATGGCCAATAATATGCCTAGGTATGCCTAGGCTTTTCAGGCAGTCTTATGATAGGTCTTACTCAATAGCTATACAATGGATATACAGATTGTAAGGTTAGGTTTACAAAATTTAGGTACTGGAATTTAAACATTGAGAATTTAACAATTAGTATAAAAAGTTAGCAATTAGTTTAAATATTAATGATAAAGGTGATATATTGGCATAATATAGATTCTATATTGGAGTATCTTAGGCAAACTTATGACTAGCTTAAGTATTATGGAGCAATAGTTGTATTAGAATTTTGGTTGGAACTGTGCAAATTAAGGGAATCACAGATATCAATAAGTGTATTTTGCTGTGGTTAGTAATGTGCAAATTAAGGAGAATCACAGATATCAATAAGTGTATTTTGCTGTGGATATGTGCAAGATAAAGTAGTTTTCGTATGGTTAACTACCAGTTGGGTGCGTAAGTGAGAGAAGATGTTTTTTAACGGTGCTTTTGAAAATGGAGGTTGTGTCTACAGTTCTAGAGTTTTCAGGCAGGGAGTTCCAGATTTTAGGCCCTTTTATGCGCATTGAATTTTTGTATAGATTTAGTAGGACACGGGGAATGTCAAAGAGATGTTTATGTCTGGTATTATGTCTATGGGTCCTGTCACAACTGTCAAGAAAGTGTTTTAGCTCAGGGTTAAAGTTGGAATTAATGGTTCTATAAATGTAGATAGCAGAGTAGTAAGTATGGATGTTCTGGACAGTGAGTAGGTTTAGGTCTTTGAAGAGTGGGGGGTGTGCTGCCTAGCGTTGGATTGTGTGATAATTCTTACTGCGGCTTTTTGTTGGGTTATTATTGGCTTTAGGTGGGTAATTGCTGTTGATCCCCATGCACAAATGGCATATGTGAGGTAGGGATAGATGAGTGAGTAGTATAGTGTGAGTAGGGCTGATTGTGGTACATAATACCGTATCTTAGAGAGGATCCCCACAGTTTTGGACACTTTCTTTGTTATGTGTTGGATATGGGTGCTGAATTTCAGGCTGCTGTCAAGGTGAAGGCCCAGGAACTTGCCCTCGTTATGTCTAGCAATAGGTGTAGAGTTGATCTTAATGTTTAATTGTGGATCATCTGTTCTGTTGCCAAACATAATATAGAAGGTCTTATCAGTGTTGAGTGTAAGTTTATTGGCAGTCATCCATGTTGATATTTTTATTAATTCGTCGTTAACAATGGTATTAAGCGTGGCAAGGTTTGTGTGGGAGATGACATAAGTTGTATCGTCAGCAAAGAGTATTGGTTTCAAGTGTTGTGATACATTGGGAAGATCATTGATGTATAAGAGGAAGAGCAGGGGACCAAGGACACTTCCCTGCGGTACGCCGGTGTCTAATGGTAGTGTCGTGGAGGATGTGTCTTTAATAGTGACATACTGGTACCTATTAGTGAGGTAGGATTTGAGGTATGCTAGTGCATGACCTCTTATTCCATAGTGGTCAAGTTTGTGGAGTAGGATGCCGTGGTTTACTGTGTCAAAAGCTTTCCTTAAGTCAATAAAAAGTCCTAGTGGATATTCCTTATTTTCAAGTGCTGTGTAAAGCAGGTCTATCATTTTACTATTGCATCGTTAGTGCTTTTATTTTTCCTGAAGCCAAATTGGCAGGGGTTGAGTATGCTTTGTGTAGTTATAAACGAGTATAATCTCTTGTGCACAAGTTTCTCGAATATTTTGGATAGCAATGGTAGATTTGATATAGGCCTATAGTTATTTACGTCTGTAGGGTCACCACCTTTGTGTATTGGTGTAACCCTTGCTGTTTTGAGTAGTGTTGGGAAGGTGCTAGATTCTAATGATTTGTTAAAAAGTAAAGAAATAGGATATGAAAGGACATGAGCAGCTCGTTTGTATATTAAGGGTGGAACTTGAGACAGATGTCCTGATTTATTTTTAAGTGACTTGATTATCATGGAGACTTCAGTGGGTTCTGTAGGTGCAAGATATAAGGAGGATGGGAAATTCCCATCTAGGTAATCACTTGCTCGGGCATTGGTATCTGGAATTTTACTGGCAAGATTTGATCCTATAGTTGAGAAGAAGTCATTTATCTTGTTTACTGTATCAATAGGCTGTATCAATAGGCATGTTTAAGCTTGTCCGAGGAAATACTGTGATGACGTCACACCACACCTGGGCTCGCTTGATTGAACTTGTTGTACTCTTCTCATGTTTAAGCTTGTCCGAGGAAATATTGTGACGTCACACACTTTTAATTCTATTAACATAATAAGGGTAAGATGTTTGAATGAACTTGTAGGGGAGACCTCAATCTTGATCCAAGGAAGTGGAGGGATGATAGAATATTGAAATCGAGAAAAGTTTTACTATACCCCATAGGGGGTAAATCTTGATCCGAGGAAGTGGAGGAGGAATATTGGGGGGATGGAAGTGAATTTTATGAAATTACAAAGTAGGTAAAACTCAAGTCTTAGTTCAATTTACTTAAAGAGAGAGCCTCATAGGGATCATCTCAAAACTTGATCCAAGGAGATGGAGGGAGACAGAAGTATTACAGAATATAGAGAAATTTTAAGGAATATCCCATAGGTATCTTCAAAACTTTCGTTCTTTTTATTGAAATCGAGAATATTTCTACCCCATAAGGGGTTACCATATCTCTGACTCTCAATAGAGGTCAAGTAAAAATATCAGAAGTAATATTGAAAAATGAAAATTCGAAAAAATGAAAATTCGAAAAAAATCGAGGAGCAGGGCGATCCCAGAAGGCGCTGCAGAAGGCAGCTCGGGCGGCTCGACGTGGAAGGGCAAGGGCGGGCGCAGGGCGGGCGGGCGCGGCGGGCGGGAGACGCGGAAGGAGACCGCTCAGGGATGAGGGTCTCAGGGGGTGAGGGGTGCGGGACTGCTCAGGATGAAAAAAAAAAGGAAACCGGAAGTGGGGTTGGACAGACCGGAAGGGGGCCGACCGGAAGTGGGGTGGGCTAGGTGTTTGTTGGGGGGGGGGTGACTGCCGCCATTTTGAGGATCTCTGAGTGATTCTCTACTACTAACAGGATACCTTACATTTGTGGACTGCTTAAAGAGTCAAATGCTATGTTTGAGGCTTTCACAGAGACCCACATAAGAGATCACTTGGACAATGAAACATGGATCCTGGGCTACAACCTATACAGGTGTGACAGAGTGAACAGGCAAAAAGGGGGGGTTGGCCTGTATATCACAAAGTCACTTATATGTTCAGAACTACTAAATGCCTCAAATGATGTAGTTGAAGTATTAGCAATAAAGATCGAGAATCAAAACCTGGTCATCGTGGTTGTATACAAGCCCCCGGATGCAACTTCCCAACAATTCCAGCAACAGCTTCTGAAAATTGACCACTGTCTGGAAAATCTTCCAGCTCCTGCCCCCAACATCTTGCTCCTGGGGGATATCAAACTAAGGCACCTAAAATGGAGGAACATTGCAAACAATGTGGTAGCAGAGATAACACCAGGAGGCAACTCAGATGAAAACTCGCACACACATGAACTTTTAAATCTCTGCACCAAATTCAACTTAATCCAGCAAATAGTAGAGCCCACAACATTAGAGAATATGCTGGACCTCATTTTCACCAACAATGATGAACTGATACGAAATGTCATCATATCAAAAACAATATACTCAGATCACAACATAATAGAGGTCCAGACATGCATGCGGGGAGCCCCAGATCAACAAAATGTGATCAGCCGCGAGGGAGCCTTCTCCAAATTCAATTTCAATAACAAAAACATAAGGTGGGACCAAGTAAACCAAGTCCTAAATGATATAAACTGGGATTATTGTCACACCCTGCGTCATTATGTACTGGAGTGCGATAAAATTAATGAATTCAGAGACTACTCATTCAGAAATGTTCAAGATATGTCAAAGTATTTTATCCACAGTGGTATATTACAGACCATTCTGGAAAAATACCCTGACTTTGCTCCCTGTAAATAAAGCATTGACACGTGTGTGTGTGTGTGTGTGTGTGTGTATGTACATGTGTGTATGTGTATGTGTGTATGTATATACATGTATGCGTGTGTATGTGTATATGTATATGTGTGTGTGTGTGACCCAACAATTAAAATTTGCACCAATAACTCATTACAGTTGTGGCTGGGTGTAGACTAATAGATTGCTCATTGCTTTATAATTTGTTCATGAGTGCAACCATGTACAGACGTAAGTAAATTTACTTACATGATTCATTACCTTGTAACTAGTGAATTAATTACCATTGTACCTTGTTCAGCTATCAAAACTTTGGGGCCCAGTCTCTGGACCCTATATATACCTCTGTAATCTGCAAATACCTTTGTAACTTGTCATGATTGTGACCATCTGAGTTCATTACCTTTGTAACTTGCTCAGCTATCAAACTTTGAGGTCCAGTCCCTGGACCCATTATGTACCTCTGTAATCTTTTGACTACCGCCCACAGGATGGGTATGGGGTGCATAATAAAGATATCAAACTAACTGGGAAGATAGCCTAAGCATCACGGATCCTAACCTATGTCTAGAACAAATTAACTCTGTGGCACTTGAGGTTTGCTCAAGGCAAATTCCCTTAAGGAAAAGGAGGAGAAGATGCAAACTAGAAAGAGAGAGGCACTCCCTATACAGGCGAAGGCAAAGAATAACGGAGCGACTACAAGAGGCCAATATATCTGAAATACGAAGGGAAACACTAGTCAGAGAAATAGCAAACATCGAATTAAAACTTAAGGAATCTTACAGGAATCAAGAAACGCGGGAAGAACTAAAAGCCATAAATGAAATTGAAAGAAACCCAAAGTATTTATTTTCTTATGCAAAATCAAAGTCGAGAACAACAACCAGTATTGGGCCCCTACTTAAACGGGATGGGTCCTACACAGATGACAGCAAGGAAATGAGTGAGTTACTTAAGTTCCAGTATGACTCAGTTTTTAGCGAGCCGCTAACCAGACTGAAAATCGAAGACCTAAATGATTTTTTTATGAGAGTGCCACAGAACTTGACAGACGCATGCCTATCTGACATCACCCTGACGCCAAATGACTTCGAAAAGGCAATAAATGACATGCCCATGCACTCCGCTCCAGGCCCAGACTCATGGAACTCCGTGTTCATCAAGAACTGCAAGAAGCCCCTATCACGTGCTTTTAACATCCTATGGAGGGAGCATGGACACTGGGGTCGTCCCGCAGTTACTAAAAACAACAGACATAGCCAAACTCCACAAAGGGGGTAGTAAAGCAATAGCAAAGAACTACAGACCAATAGCGCTAACATCCCATATCATAAAAAATTTGAAAGGGTTCTAAGAAGCAAGATCGCCACTCATCTTGATACCTATAAATTGCACAACCCAGGGCAGCATGGGTTTAGAGCAGGTCGCTCCTCTCTGTCCCAACTACTAGACCACTACGACAAGGTCCTGGATGCTCTAGAAGACAAACAGAATGCAGATGTTATATACACAGACTTTGCAAAGGCTTTGACAAGTGTGATCATGGTGTAATATCACACAAAATGCGTGATAAAGGAATAACAGGAAAAGTTGGTAGATGGATCTATAAGCTCTGTTCCACAAGGCACAGTACTCGCTCCCATCCTGTTCCTCATCCTCATATCGGACATAGACAGGGATATAAGCCACAGTGCCGTGTCTTCCTTTGCAGATGACACCCGAATCTGTATGACAGTGTCCACCGTTGAAGACACTGCAAGACTCCAAGCAGACATAAACCAAATCTTTAAATGGGCTGCAGAAAACAATATGAAGTTCAATGATGAGAAATTTCAATTACCCAGATACAGAAAACGTGAGGAAATTAAAATCTCATCGGAGTACAAAACTAATTCCAACCACACAATAGAGCGAAAAACTAATGTCAAAGACCTGGGAGTGATCATGTCAGAGGATCTCACCTTCAAGGACCATAACACCATAGCAATCACATCTGCTAGAAAAATGACAGGACTGATAATGAGAACCTTCAAAACCAGGGATGCCAAGCCCATGTTGACACTTTACAGATCGCTTGCTCTATCTAGGCTGGAATATTGCTGCACACTAACTGCACCTTTCAAGGCGGGTGAAATTGTTGACCTTGAAAATGTGCAGAGAACCTTCACGGCACGCATAACTGCGATAAACCACCTCAATTACTGGGAACGCTTGAAGTTCCTAAACCTGTACTCTCTAGAACGCAGGCAGGAGATACATTATTATATACACGTGGAAAATTCTCGAGGGATTAGTACCAAACTTGCACACGAGAATCACTCCCTACAAAGCAAAGACTCGGCAGGCGATGTAACATCCCCCAATGAAGAGCAGGGTGCCACTAGCACGTTGAGGGACAACACAATAAGTGTCAGGGTTACAAGATTGTTCAACTGCCTACCAGCATACATCAGGGGGATTACCAACAAACCCCTGGCTGTCTTCAAGCAGGCACTGGACAGGCACCTAAAGTCGGTACCTGACCAGCCAAGCTGTGGTTCGTACGTTGGACTGCGTGCGGCCAGCAGTAACAGCCTGGTTGATCAGGCTATGGTCCAACATTAGGCCTGGTCACAGACCGGGCCACAGGGGCGTTGACCCCTGGAATTCTCTCAGGTAAACTCCAGGTAAACACGTGTGTATATGTATGTGTGTGTGTATGTATGTGTGTGTGTATGTATGTGTGTGTGTATGTGTGTACTCACCTAGTTGTGGTTGCAGGGGTCGAGTCACAGCTCCTGGCCCCGCCTCTTCACTGGCCGCTACTGGGTCACTCTCCCTGCGCCATGAGCTTTATCATACCTCTTCCTAAAGCTATGTATGGAGCCTGCCTCCACTACATCACTTCCTAAACTATTCCACTTCCCGACCACTCTGTGACTGAAGAAATACTTCCTAACATCCCTGTGATTCATCTGAGTCTTCAACTTCCAACTGTGTCCCCTTGTTGCTGTGTCCCATCTCTGGAACATTCTGTCTCTGTCCACTTTGTCAATTCCTCTCAGTATCTTATATGTTGTTATCATGTCCCCCCAATCTCTCCTGTCCTCCAATGTCGTCAGGTCGATTTCCCTTAACCTCTCCTCGTAGGACATACCCCTTAGCTCCGGGACTAGTCTTGTTGCAAACCTTTGCACTTTCTCGAGCTTCTTCACGTGCTTGGCAAGGTGTGGGTTCCAAACTGGTGCTGCATACTCCAGTATGGGCCTAACGTACACAGTGTACAGGGTCCTGAACGATTCTTTATTAAGATGTCGGAATGCTGTTCTTATGTTTGCTAGGCGCCCATATGCTGCAGCAGTTATTTGGTTGATGTGCGCTTCAGGAGATGTACCTGGTGTTATACTCACCAAAAGGTCTTTTTCCTTGATTGAGGTTTGCAGTCTCTGGCCCCCTAGGCTGTACTCCGTCTGCGGTCTTCTTTGCCCTTCCCCAATCTTCATGACTTTGCACTTGGTGGGTTGAACTCCAGGAGCCAATTGCTGGACCAGGCTTGCAGCCTGTCCAGATCCCTTTGTAGTTCTGCCTGGTCCTCGTCCGACTGAATTCTTCTCATCAACTTCACATCATCTGCAAACAGGGACACTTCGAGTCTATTCCTTCCGTCATGTCGTTCACAAATACCAGAAACAGCACTGGTCCCAGGACTGACCCCTGTGGAACCTCGCTCGTCACCGGCGCCCACTCTGACACTTCACCACGTACCATGACTCGCTGCTGTCTTCCTGACAGGTATTCCCTGATCCATTGTAGTGCCTTCCCTGTTACCCCTGCCTGGGCCTCCAACTTTTGCACTAATCTCTTGTGTGGAACTGTGTCAAACGCCTTCTTACATTCCAAGAATATGCAATCTACCCACCCCTCTCTCTCTTGTCTTATTGCTGTCACCCTGTCGTAGAACTCCAGTAGGTTTGTGACACAGGATTTCCCGTCCCTAAAACCGTGTTGGCCTTCGTTGATAAGCTCATTCCTTTCTAGGTGCTCCACCACTCTTCTCCTGACTATCTTCTCCATGACCTTGCATACAATACATGTCAGTGACACTGGTCTGTAGTTTAGTGCTACGTTCCTGTCTCTTTTTTTTAAAAATTGGAACTACATTTGCTGTCTTCCATACCTCAGGTAGTTGTCCCGTTTCGATAGATGTGTTGAAGATCATTGTTAGGGGTATGCATAGCTCCTCTGCTCCCTCTCTCAGGACCCATGGAGAGATGTTATCCGGCCCCATCGCCTTTGAGGTATCTAGCTCGCTTAGTAGCCTCTTCACTTCCTCCTCAGTTGTGTGTATTGTGTCCAGCACCTGATTGTGTGCCCTACCTCTCCTCCTTTCTTCCTTCCTGTGTGTATATATATGTGTGTATGTGTGTGTGTATATATGTACTCACCTAGTTGTTGTTGCAGGTGTCGATTCATAGCTCCTGGCGTGTATGTGTTAGTTACCATTTTGTCCTAGGCACATGTCAATTAGACACTAGGCCTGTTGTATGTATGTGTGTGTGTGTATGTGTGTGTAAGGAAACACTTCGAAATGTTTCTGCCCCACCGGGAATTGAACCCGGCCCCTCCGTGCGTGAAGGAAGAGCTTTACCCACTAGGCCACCGGGTGTGTATATGTGTGTGTGTATGTGTGTGTATATGTGTGTGTGTATGTGTGTGTATATGTGTGTATGAGTGTATGTATGTGTGTGCATGTGTGTGTATGTGTGTACTTACCTAGTTGTGGTTGCAGGGGTCGAGTCATAGCTCCTGGCCCCTGGTGTGTGTGTGTGTGTGTCCCAACAATTAATATTTGCACCAAAAACTCATTACAGTTGTGGCCGGGTGTAGACTAATAGATTGCTCATTACTTTATAATTTGTTCATGATTGCAACCATGCATAAACGTAAGTAAATTTACTTACTTACATGATTCATTACCTTGTAACTTGTGAATTCATTACCTTTGTACCTTGTTCAGCTATCAAAACTTTGGAGCCCAGTCTCTGGACCCATTATATACCTCTGTATTCTGTAAATACGTTTGTAACTTGTCATGATTGTGACCAGATCTACCTGAGTTCATTACCTTTGTAACTTACTCAACTTTCAAACTTTGAGGTCCAGTCCCTGGACCCATTATGTACCTCTGTAATCTTTTGACTACCGCCCACAAGATGGGTATGTGGTGCATAATAAATATATTAAACTAAAGGTATGGTATACTTGTTCGCACAAGGAGTGCACTTTCATTGAAAGTTCCATCAGAAAAGGATCCAATGAATGCAATAAAATATAGCCCAAGACAGGATGGATAACAGCGCAGCACAATTTAGGTTCTTGTAAACAAATACAAACAGGAAAAAACTGGCAGAGCAACACCTGAAGATCACCCCGATTACCCCTGAGGCCTCGAATATTCCACTGTAAATAAGTCATGATTTATCAATCAATCAATCAATCAACTTTATTTCTGATAATATTACAAAGTGGGGTTTACATATTATGTTATTTATACATTTTATGAATTATTTATTACAAGAAGGCCAATAATATGCATAGGTATGCCTAGGCATTTCAGGCAGTCTTATACTAGATCTTACTCTATAGTGACACAATGATTATACTGGTATTAAGGTTAGGTAATTGTAGTGATTAACTAGGTTTACAAAATTGAGGTAGTACAAAAATTTAAGAATTTAACGATTAGTTTATATATTAATGGAAATGTGTGTTGGCATGATACAGTTTCTATATTGGAGTGTCTTAAGCAAACTTATATCACTAGCTTAATAATTATGAAGCAATAGTTGTATTAGAATCTTGGTTCCTAACAAGTAGAACACAAAGAGTAGTAGTCAACAGAGTAAAGTCTGAGGCGGCTACAGTGAAAAGCTCTGTTCCACAAGGCACAGTACTCGCTCCCATCCTGTTCCTCATCCTCATATCGGACATAGACAGGGATATAAGCCACAGTGCAGTGTCTTCCTTTGCAGATGACACCCGAATCTGTATGACAGTGTCCACCGTTGAAGACACTGCAAGACTCCAAGCAGACATAAACCAAATCTTTAAATGGGCTGCAGAAAACAATATGAAGTTCAATGATGAGAAATTTCAATTACTCAGATATGGAAAACGTGAAGAAATTAAAATCTCATCGGAGTACAAAACAAATTCCAACCACACAATAGAGCGAAAAACTAATGTCAAAGACCTGGGAGTGATCATGTCAGAGGATCTCACCTTCAAAGACCATAACACCGTAGCAATCGCATCTGCTAGAAAAATGACAGGATGGATAATGAGAACCTTCAAAACCAGGGATACCAAGCCCATGTTGACACTTTTCAGGTCGCTTGTTCTATCTAGGCTGGAATATTGCTGCACCTTTCAAGGCAGGTGAAATTGCTGACCTAGAAAATGTGCAGAGAACCTTCACGGCACGCATAACTGCGATAAACCACCTCAATTACTGGGAACGCTTGAAGTTCCTAAACCTGTACTCCCTAGAACGAAGGCGGGAGAGATACATTATTATATACACGTGGAAAATTCTCGAGGGATTAGTACCAAACTTGCACACGAGAGTCACTCCCTACGAAAGCAAAAGACTCGGCAGGCGATGTAACATCCCCCCAATGAAAAGCAGGGTGCCACTAGCACGTTGAGAGACAACACAATAAGTGTCAGGGCCCAAGACTGTTCAACTGCCTCCCAGCATACATCAGGGGATTACCAACAAACCCTGGCTGTCTTCAAGCAGGCACTGGACAGGCACCTAAAGTCGGTACCTGACCAGCCAGGCTGTGGTTCGTACGTTGGACTGCGTGTGGCCAGCAGTAACAGCCTGGTTGATCAGGCTCTGATCCAACATGAGGCCTTGTCACAGACCGGGCCGCAGGGGCGTTGACCCCTGGAACTCTCTCCAGGTATACTCCAGGTATACATTCTCCTGGGTACTCTTCTTGGCTAACATATCAACTTTATCATGAAGGAGTAATCCAATGTGTGATGGGATCCATAGCAATTATACATAAGAACATAAGAAAGGAGGAACACTGCAGAAGGCCTCTTTGCCCATACTAGGCAGGTTTTTCACAATCCATCCCACTAACAGAATAATTGCCCAACCTAATAAGAACATAAGAACATAAGAAAGGAGGAACACTGCAGCAGGCCTGTTGGCCCATACTAGGCAGGTCCTTCACAATCCGTCCCACTAACAGAACACTTGCTCAACCCAATTTTCAATGCTACCCAAGAAATAAGCTTTGACAATTCCATTCACTCATGTGCGAGTCCCACTCAAATCCAACCCCTCTCACTCATGAATTTATCCAGCCTAAATTTGAAACTACCCAAGGTCCTAGCTTCAATAACCCTACTAGGCAGACTGTTCCACTCATCAACTACCCTATTTCCAAACCAATACTTTCCTATATCCTTTCTAAATCTAAACTTATCTAACTTGAATCCATTATTGCGGGTTCTCTCTTGGAGAGATATCCTCAAGACCTTATTTATATCCCCTTTGTTAATACCCATTTTCCACTTGTATACCTCGATCATGTCTCCCCTCATTCTACGTCTTACAAGTGAATGTAATTTAAGGGTCTTCAATCTTTCTTCGTAAGGAAGATTTCTAATGCTATGTATTAATTTAGTCATTCTACGCTGAATGTTTTCTAACGAATGTATGTCCATTCTGTAATATGGAGACCAAAACTGAGCTGCGTAATCTAGGTGAGGCCTTACTAATGATGTATAAAGCTGTAATATAACCTCTGGACTTCTGTTGCTTACACTTCTTGATATAAATCCCAGTTGGTAAATTAGACACATATGCAACACTTAATAAAGATACCCAAGTGTTGCATATGTGTCTAATTTACCAACTCGTCGGTTCTCTGAACCATTCATTCACATAAATCCCAGTAATCTATTTGCCTTATTACGTACGCTTAGGCATTGCTGTCTTGGTTTAAGGTTGCTGCTTACCATCACCCCCAAGTCCTTCTCGCAATCTGTATGGCTAAGTTCTACGTTATTTAACTTATAAGTGCTTGGGTTATGGACACTCCTGAGCTTCAGAACCTTGCATTTATCTACATTGAACTGCATCTGCCACTTTTCTGACCACGAATTAAGTTTGTCTAAATCTTCCTGAAGTTCTATGACATCTATGTTTGAATCAATTATCCTACCTATCTTCGTGTCGTCGGCGAATTTGCTCATATCACTAGTAATTCCCTCGTCAAGGTCATTGATATATGTTACAAGTCCCCATTCGGATTTAACCCCATTTATGCACACTCTCTGCTTCCTATTGGTGAGCCATGACTCGATCCATGACAGCACTTTTCCCCCAATGCCATGAGCTGCCACTTTCTTTAACAGTCTCTGGTGCGGTACTCTATCAAAAGCCTTACTAAAGTCTAAATAAACAATATCGAATTCTTTATCGTGATCAACAGCCTCAAAAGCTTTACTGAAGAATGTTAATAAATTAGATAGGCAGGAACGGCACCTCGTGAATCCATGCTGAGTATCATTAATCAAATTAGGGTTATCTAGATGGCTTCTAATAATATCAGCTATAATTGACTCTAGTAATTTGCCTACAATTGACGTCAGGCTTATTGCGGGGTAATTTGACGGTAGTGACTTGTCCCCTGCTTTAAAAATAGGAATTACATTAGCCATCTTCCACATATCAGACACTACACCTGTTTGAAGAACTAAATTAAAAATGTTAGATAATGGTTCACAGAGTTCCATTTTGCATTCCTTAAGAACCCTTGCAAAAAGCTCATCAGGACCCGGCGATTTATTTTGTTTCAGTCGGTCTAGTTGTTTCATAACTATTTCGCTAGTGACTGTGATATTACATAATTTATCTTCTGGGCCTCTGTAAAAATTAATTACTGGGATATTATTAGTGTCTTCCTGTGTGAAAACCGAGAGAAAATAATTATTAAAAATAGAGCACATATCATTCTCCTTGTCAGTAAGATGCCCAGAGTTATTTTTAAGGGGACCTATCATATCTCTAACTTTTGTTCTATAAACCTGGAAAAAACGTTTTGGGTTAGTTTTTGAATCTCTAGCAACTTTAATTTCATAGTCCCGTTTAGCTTTTCTTATCCCCTTTTTAACGTCCCTCTTAATGTCAGTATACTGATTTATAAGATGACCCTCACCTCTTTTTATGCGCCTATAAATTCCTTTCTTCTGCCCTAAAAGATTTTTGAGCCTATTATTCATCCATTTTGGGTCATTTCTACTTGATCTAATTTCTTTATATGGGATAAATGTTCTTTGGGCAGCCTGTATAGTGTTAATCAGTAGCAGTAAGGTGCTAGTGGCAGTAGGTGACAGTAGCAGAAGACGTGTCTTGTGTACTTGAAGAGTCGTGTCTTGCTTTTTGACTCTCTGTGGACTGAACCATCTTTGCTGTGCTTCCGTTATTAGCTACCTGAGATTGGATGATGGTTTCCCTCGACTACGAGCAGCTATATCTCCAAATGAAGGCGGAATTAACTGAAGCTAGAAAGAGATTCAACGTTTGAAGGGTATATGCAAGGATTATCCCGGAACAATGTCGCCGATGATCAGACCAACGAATGGATGCTAGTCGAATCTGAAGGGACGAAGCTGAAGTTGAAGAAGGTCAGGAGACTGCTGTGAAAACCAGCAACTCTTTCTCCTTGTTATCAGACGAATGTGAAGACATCCCAGCGAAGACCATCTCTACAAAGACCGTCGAGAACGTCATGCACACCGCCAGTCGAGGTAAGAACATTGTTTTAGTTGGGGATAGTCAGATTAAGTTTATGGATAGGGAATTTTGTCTTAAGGATAGGAATAGGAGGCAGAGGGTGTGTTATCCTGGGGCTGGGATGAAGGATATTGTTAGCCGTCTGGACGACATCATGAGAGGGAATGGGAGCAATCCTATTATCTGTCTCAGTGCTGGAGGCAACGATGTTGGCAGCCGGGAGAAGAGGTTTGTTCCAAAAGTCTGGAAAAGGGTAAGTTGAAGTAACAGGGGGGAAACCCCTTATATGGGGGTGAAGCCCACTAAAAAAAAAATGTAATCATTGGGGGGGTCAGGGGCCCCTCTCAAACCCAACCATTCTAACTTAAAAAAATTTCCCCAAGGTGTTTTCTATTCTGTACCAAGATGACTTTTGGGGTTGCAGTGTCTGAAAATTAAAAGGGGTTAATTCCGACAGGTTGGTAAACATTGCAACAGCACCCTATTGGTAAGCGAAAAGATACCAAAAAAAAAAGTATGGGGAAAGCCTAGATGCAATCAACGGGGGCCTCTTCTATGGCAGAAATGAAATTATGCCAGGGAGGGGGTTCATTATCTAGGTCTGGGGGGGGGGGACTGGAAACTGCAGTGGAGGGAGCTGTTGGGGTTTTAAACTAAAAAAAGTTAGTGGTATGGGTTATGGGGAAAACATGAAGTCCCAGTGTAGTAATGTTATAAATTTAGGGGGAAATAGTAATAGGCAGAATAAGGTGATATTGGAAAACCAGTGGCACTAGGTGACAAGGACAGTAATAGGGATAAGGGGAAAAAAGAAATGAGCAGGAAGGGTAAAGGGAAAAAGGGGGGTTTTAAGTTTTATTTCACCCAAAAGTCGTAGTGCTAGGAATAAGATGGACGAGTTGGGGTAGTTTCAAATACAGGTAATATTGGGTGTTTTTTCAATAACTGAAACATGGTTTAATATGAAAATCGGGGCCCGGGCCCGCCGAATGTCACATTCAGGGGTTTTAAAATTTTTCCAAGTAGAAAATTTGGGGGAAGGGGGGGGGGTGGCACCTATGTCCGTGATCATTTAAATTGTTGTATAAAAATGGGTTAAAATCTGAATTAAACATAC
>WNWK01034559.1:0-20384 GCA_009830355.1 Cherax destructor
TTTAAGGAATAATGTCACGTAGGTTAGTCTATTTCAGACCCCTAAAAATACACTTCCACAAGCACTTACAATATTATACTTACATATTTACGATTTCCGGGTGTTCATTATGGGGTCCACTGTAATTAGTATAAATAATTCAGTGCATTCCTAAATGTGTATTAGACTGGCCAGCTGGACACGTATTGTACATTTGTGTACTCTGGAATACAGTGGACCCGAGTTTAAAGGTTCTTACTTCAAACTTCGTGTTTGTAAGCTTTTATGACTTCGAGAATCATAAACCGCTCGTGTTTCGTAACGTAGACCTGTCCGCCTGCTCCGCGCCTGTGCGGGACAGAGCCAGTGAAGCGTTGTTTACCATTGAGAGAACATTACCTAGCGCGCTCTTTCAAACATTCACACTACATTTGGTGTTTTTTGGTGATTTAGTGATTGTCACTGTGAAATAAGTCACCATGGATCCAAAGAAGCTTCCTAGTGGCACCCCTGTGGTAAAGAAAGTGAGGAACACCATCGAACTGAAGAAAGAGATTATGAAAAATATGAGAGTGGCGTACGTCTGAGTGATCTTGCCAGGATGTACAACAAAACCCCTTCACTTCGGCTCTATCCTGGCAAGAGAAATGAGATCAAGGAAGCTAATGTTGCAAAAGGGGTTGATATGTTAACGAAAAATAGATCGAAAACAGTGGATGAGGTTGAGAAGTTGTTGTTGGTGTGGATCCATGAAAAACAGAGAGCGGGTGATAGTGTTTCCATGGCGATAATTTGTGAAAAGGCAAGGAAGTTGCACGCAGATCTTGTCAAGACAATGCCTGCAACCAGTGGTGAGGCAAGTGATTTTAAAGCCAGCAAAGGCTGGTTTGACAGGTTTAAGAAACGTAGTGGCATACACAGTGTTGTGAGGCATGGTGAGGCAGCCAGCTCAGACAAACGTGCAGCTGAAAAATTTGTGCAGGAATTCCAGGGGTTCGTAGAGGCTGAACAATTCCTCCCCCAACAAGTGTTTAACTGTGATGAAACAGGCCTGTTTTGGAAGAAAATGCCCAACAGGACCTACATTACTCAGGAGGAAAAGGCACAGCCAGGACACAAGCCTATGAAAGACAGGCTAACTCTCATGTTTTGTTCTAATGCTAGTGGTGATTTTAAAGTGAAGCCTTTACTGGTGTATCACTATGAAAATCCCAGACCCTTCAAGAATCACAGTGTTGACAAGAATAATTTGTGTGTGCATTGGAAGGCTAACACCAAGGCATGGTCACTACGGAGATTTTCAAGGAATGGGTGACTGGAGTGTTTGGCCCTACTGTGAAGAAATACCTCTTTGAAAAGAAATTGCCACTCAAGTGCCTCCTGATACTGGACAATGCTCCTGCTCACCCTCACAACTTGCAAGAGTGTTTGTCTGACAAGTTTAATTTCATCAGAGTGAAGTTCTTGCCTCCTAACACCACTCCTCTCCTCCAGCCCATGGACCAGCAGGTCATTTCCAACTTCAAGAAACTGTACACCAAAGCACTGTTTGAAAAGTGCTTTGAAGTGACCTCGGACACTGAGTTGACCCTAAGAGAGTTCTGGAAAGATCACTTCAACATTGTGCAATGCATACGCCTTATAGGTAAGGCTTGGGAGGGAGTGACTTCCAGGACTTTGAACTCTGCTTGGAGACCATTGTGGCCAGGTTGTGTCCAACAGAGGGATTTTGAAGGATTTGAGGCTGACCCTGACCTTGACCCTGATGACCCTGTGCCTGTTGTGGACTCTATTGTGGCATTGGGAACAACATGGGGTTGGAGGTGAGTGGTGAGGATGTGGAAGAGTTGGTGGAGGCCCACAGGGTAGAGCTAACAACTGAAGAGCTGCAAGAGCTTCATCTGGAACAGCAACAGACCACAGCTGAGGTTATTGCTTCAAAGGAGGAGGATGAGAGACAGAAGAAGGTGCCCTCTTCAGTGCTTAAGGAGATGTGTACAAAGTGGAATGAGTTGCAGACATTTGTTGAAAGACACCACCCTGAACAAGCTGAAATGAGCCTTCTGTGCAGCCACTTCAGTGACAGAGCCATGTCGTACTTCAGGAAAGTGTTGAAGGGTCGCCAGAAACAGAGGACTCTGGACAGTTACTTCACTAGGCAGGGGTCTGGTGACTCTCAAGCTGGTCCTAGTGGCATTAAAAGACCAAGAAGGGAAGTAACCCCAGAGAGGGCTTTGACACCTGAAGTTCTTTTGGAGGGGGATTCCCCTTCCAACCACTAACTCCCTGCCCCTTTCAGCAACTCTACCTTCCAGATGCCTGCAACTCTTCAATAAAGGTAAGTAAATGTATATATATATTTTTTGTTTTTAATTTAGTAGGTGAATATTTTTTTTGTGGAACGGATTAATTGTATTTACATTATTTCTTATGGGAAATAATGGTTCGAATTTCGAAAACTTTGTGTTAAGTACTAGCTCCTGGAACGGATTAATTACGATACTCGGGGGTCCACTGTATATGCAAAAATCGAACATATCCATTACTTTGAGCTCAACTTCAAGCTACTTTCAGTCCTGAAACTAATCAAAATCATCTCTATTTCTGTAATATATCTTCCATTCTATCAAATGAAACCAAGAAACGAGAATATACCCATAAAAACCATATGAGAATATATCCATAAAAACATTGTAGCAGTTTTTTCTCATTATGCACTGTGTGCTGCAGAATTTTTTTATATGGTGCATACTTACCACATAAGACCCATTCTCTCATATCTAGGCCCAAATTTATAACTCACAGCTTATCTGAGTGAGTTGAACTCATGGCGTAGTACTATGGGACTGACACGACTTCAAAGTGGTTAAGTAATGGGACTGAATCCAAAAAGGTTAAAACATTTTCTACGATGATTTTTTATTGGCTGTTTTTTGGTATTATTTGATAGAATGGAAGACATACCACAGAAACAGAGATGATTTAGGTTGGTTTCAAGACCAGAAGTGGTTTGAAATCAGGCTGAAAGTAGTGGAAATATTTGATTTCGATGTTTTTTTTTTTATGGGTTTTTATTAGGTCCGATTTTATTACTGGAATGCCATAAACCATGACCAATCATTCCTGATTATATTTTATTATCCGCGAAATAGAGTAACTTTTAATTTTTTTGTGATGATGAACTCAAAATGGAGGGCAAATGCAATATAGGAGAGGCCTGAGAATCTAATTAATAAAGAGAGGAAATGTTGCTTTAGTTCCTGAAATGTCTGATGTTTATTTTGGACTGTTTTTAAATTGGAATTTTTTTATTTTGTGTAAAACTGGCCAAATTCCCAACTTCTGGGTACTTTATAAGGTAGTTCATTATAACAGTTGAATGGGCAGTCTCTTGTGCTCAATCAATAGAACAGAACACATACTAATAAAGTAGCTAAGAATTTGAGAAAATGTAAAATCACTAATGCGTAAATTGCATCCAGATCACTAACTTTCTGCAAGTTTTCCATCAAATTTCATAATCTGGTGTGATCACCTTCAGAAAAAGATTCTACCATTTCACAATAATTTTTTTTTTAACGCCAACACTGTCAGCACTTTTAACTTCAGGGCTTCTAACAGTGACAGAGTTAATAGGTGCATTTTAACAATATTAATATGGGGAACTTTTGAGGAATTTTTGGTATTTTCAGGCAGTGGATTCCAAATTTCTGGGCCTTTTATTTGCATGGAGTTTTTGAACAGGTTAAGTCATCCACATGGAATGTCAAAGATACTTATTCCTTGTACTATTATGTCAATGTGTTCTGTTGCAGCTCTCCAAATAGAATTTAAGATGGGTTATTGTTTGAACTGAGTATCCTGTAGACATAGCACACACAGTAGAAAGTGTGAATATTATGTATGTCAAGCAAATTTAAGTCTGAATAAGAAAGGGGGTTGTTGGCTGGAGCCTCAATGAGTAATTATTCCAAGAACTGATTTTTGTTGAATAACAGATGGAAGGTGATTAGTTAGTTGTTAATTCCCATGTGAAGATACCATAGGTGAGGTACGGTTAGTTCAGAGGAGTACAAAGTGAACAGGAATGTCTGGGAAACAAACAACTTGTTTTTGAGAGAAAGCCCACTGTTTTGGATTTTTTTTTAGTAATGTTCTGGATATGTGTGTTGAATTTTAGTCTGCTGTCTAGTAGGAAGCAGATGACTGCAGTACATATTCGAAGTGCTACTGGAGGTATAGTGGAGGAGGGAAAAAGATGATTACAGTCACACATTCAAAGTGCCACTGGATGTATAGTGGAGGGGAAAGGAGGGGGCAGATGATTGCAGATGCACCTTCAAAGGTGCCACTGGATGTATGATGGGGGAATGTGAACAGAAGATTGCTCTCAGTGAAGAGAAAAGGGGGAGAGTGGGGAAGGGGAGCAGCAACTTACAGCAGATGTTAGTGTCTATTTGTCTGTTGATACAAAAATGGAATACCTTTGATGGGTTTTGATAGTATTCCTGCTCCCTCAGCTGCCTGGCCCTGACTAGGCTTGCCTGGTGCCAGACTTGTGCCTCAGCCAGAAAGTTGGCAGAAACTCATGATTAAACAACTTTCTCAGGGTGACAGGCAGCAGGCAGAGGGATTTAGGGCTGCATTTTTCTCATTAATTTTTTGGCTAAATGAATTTTGCCAAAAAATTAATTTGTTTTTGTACACTCTTATGACCATTTCAGGCACTGGTAAGAAAATCAAGGAACTCACTAAATGTCACTTTTGTGAAAATCACCTAAAAATCTTTACAAAAGAAAACTGACCAACTCACCACATGTCACTTTTAAGATCGCCTACAAATATGTGCAACATGTTTGCAACAATATCTCTCTAACCAATCATACAATTTTAAAAGACTGATGAACATCTTTGAATAGAAAATGTCCTTATCATTCACTGGGAAGTTCGTCAGTTTTCTTACTACACAGATCCATTCTTTAGTGTCTAGACCAAAATTACTGCTCACAGCTTATCTCAGGGAGCTAAACTCAAAATGTTGATTTATATGAGTGACGCAGATGTCAATGACAGACCTACACAAGAGACAGTGAAAGGGTAAATAATAACTGCTTTGGATATACCTGTGACCAGATTCAAGAGTTTTTCTACCCTTGCAGCTTAGCCACATGCTAGTTTTTTTTCTTTTATTATTGACTGTTTAATCAGTCAACAACAAAAAAGCTGTTGCTGATGGTAGCCTCCTGGCCCAAATAACTGTCAAAGCCTGGTTGATCTGGCACTTCCAGAATGGTCCAGTTTCCTCGTGAAGACTTCTTCACTAGTTCCAGTAATATGTCTCATATCTGCTGGTAACAGATTGGACCATGGATGTTGACAAAGTGTTCTCTTATTGTTCTCATGTCACCCCTACTTTTCACTGGATCTATTTTATATTTCCTCTCATATCTCTCACACCAGTATATGTACTGTTATGGTAGTGTGAAGATTTGGGATCATTCCCTCAAGTACCTTCCACATTGTGATAGCCTAAGGGTCACTGCAACTCATTAAACCAACAATCGTCAGCGTAGAGCTGACACAACCTTTCCATCTAACAATAGCAAAAAAAACCATGTAATATGCCAAATTCAAAGTGCCTCAAATTTGTGAGCAACAAAATTTGGCCTGGCCATAAGAAAATGAGTCAGTGTGGTGGGTATGTGAAGTATAAACAGAATCCTGTCTCGCTCAGTGTATGAACTGCTAACCTATGACCATGCATTTGGATTAAAATAGTGACTTTGTGGTATTTGTGGCATTTTTAGGGTGATTTTCATGGTTTTATTAGCTGTTTCTCAGTGCCAATATGTAAACTGTAAGACATACTAGTGAAAGGGAGATTTTGAGAGATTCAAGAACACAAGGCGACCTGAAATATGCGTCAAATTGGCAGAAATGGTTGATTTTGAGCAATTTTCATGGGGAAGAGTGGGGATTTTCCTAGCCCCACAAACCTTCCATAGTTTGTTTTATGAGATTTTGCTAGGTCTGCTTCAATTATTGAGAGTCTAAATGATGCCCAAGCATTTTTGGTTATGGTTTACTAGCCAAGAAATAGGGAAGAAAAAGTTTCTCTTTGGTGTGTGATGATGGATTCTAAATGGAGGGGGGCAAGTGTTATATAGGAGAGGTGGGGATGCAATTAACCCTTTGACTGTTTCGGACGTATATATACGTCTTACGAGCCAATGTTTCAGACGTATTTATACGCCTAAATTCTAGCGGCCTCAAATCAAGTGGGAGAAAGCTGGTAGGCCCACATGTGAGAGAATGGGTCTGTGTGGTCAGTGTGCGCAGTATAAAAAAAATCGGGCAGTCAGTGGTGCATTGTGGGAAAGCCATTTCAGTAGTACATGTTCAGCATCCCTAGCGTAAGAAATATCTGACTCCCCGGCGAATCTGGGACTCTTCTCTTCCCCAATGATAGCTCTAACACAGATGGAAGTGTCTCTGAAGATGAATTTCATGGTTTTGAGGAGTTTGTGACCGAAAGCAATGCCCAGGATAGCAGAAGGAAAGAAGGAAGGAAGAAAGAAAGGAAGGAAGGAAGAGATGAGAGGAAGGAAGGAAGGAAGAGATGAAAGGAAGGAAGGAAAGAAGAGATGAAAGGAAGTAAGGAAAGAAGAGATGAAAGGAAGGAAGGAAAGAAGAAGGAAGGAGGAAAGGAAGGAAGGAAAGAAGAAAGAAAGAAAGGAAGGAGAGATGAGAGGAAGGAAGGAACAAAAGAAGTAAGAAAGAAAGGAAGGAGAGATGTGAAGAAGGAAGGAACAAAAGAAGTAAGAAAGGAAGGAAGAAAAAAAGAAGGAATGAATGAATGAAGGAAGAAAGGAAGAGATGAAAGGAAGGAAGGAAGGAAGGAAATATGTAAGAAAGGAAGGAAGGAAGGAATGAAGGAAGAAAGGAAGCTAGGAAGGAGGTTGTGGGGAAGCAGACATGGGTCCCCTTTTGTGTTGACAGGTTGACAGCAGTGAGGGTGGTGAGTAATGGTATAATATGTCATTTTGACAGCTGCCTTACCCTGACTCAGCAAATTTAGATGTCCACACACACAGCTTCAAGCGCTAAGGGAAGTAGGTAGGCAAGTAAGTAGGTAGGTAAGTAGGTAGACAAATAGGTAAGTAGGTAAGCAAGTAGGTAAGCAAGTATGTACGTAAGTAGGTACGTAAGTAGGTACATAAGTAGGTAGGAAGGACTGTGGGGAAGAAGAGCAAGGGACCCCATGGGTGTTGACAAGGCAGTGAGAGTGGCGAGTGGTGGTATAATATGTCATTTTGACAGCAGCCGCACCCTGACTCAGCATATTTATAAGTCCACACACTCACAACAACCAGCTTCCAGAAGCTATTATCAGTTCTATGAAGTGTCCAGTGACTATATATGCGTATATATAGAAACCAGAAGGAAATAAATGGTATAAAATACCGACACAATGGAAAAATAAACACATAAGCAGTATAATGTGATCCTTTATTGACAACGTTCGCCCACGCAGTGGCTTTATCAGTCACAGACAGATCTACCTGGAAAATGAGCAACATGGAGATATATAGGGTACAGTCAGGTGGAGAATGCTGGGTCAGGTGGAGAAGCTGCATGTGAGTCTTAAAAGTAGAGTGATAGTTAAAAACATAGTGTGACTTAAAGGACCTGCAGTGTACCATTCTTGAGTTCTAGGTGGGATAGCGTTGAAGAAGTTTCTTGGCAATAGGTTCAGCTATGTTGTAGAAGCCGTTGTTCTGGTTGAAGTTGTTGGATATACAGATGAGTGATGATTCTAGGATTCTTCGTATTGCGTGTTGTCTTCTCTGGCGATGAGTCTTGCGTTTCTGTAGTTGATTAAATGGTTGTGTAAATTTCGGTGTTGAACACAGGCATTTCTTGAGTCGTCAGATCTGCCTGCGTACTGGTGTTCTGAAATGCGTGTTTGTAGGTCTCTGGATGTTTCGCCAACGTATAATTTGCTGCAGCCATTACAAGGATTGTGTATACCCTGCCGTGGATTGAAGCTTTTCCTGTCTGTTACTGGTAATGTCCTTAATGGTGGTGGATGTGGAGGTGGATACTCGAATGAGGTCTTAGAAAAATGTTGGAAACTTGTTTGGAAATGGAGTTGGTGGAAAGAACTATGTATCTCTTCTCAGCAGTGTCTTCTCTGGGTGTGTTGAAGATGTTTAATGCCCGTCGTCTGCAGTCTCTAATGAAGTGACGAGGATAGTGAAGTTTGGAAAAACTTGTTCAATGAGGGAGCATTCTTCTTCAAGGAACTCACTGCTGCAGATTCTGAGTGAGCGCAGGAAAAAGCCTATAATTACACCACGTTTAATTTTGGTGTCGGGCATTAAACATCTTCAACACACCCAGAGAAGACACTGCTGAGAAGAGACACATAGTCCTTCCCACCAACTCCATTTCCAAACAAGTTTCCAACATTTTTCTAAGACCTCATTCCGAGTATCCACCTCCACATCCACCACCATTAAGGACATTACCAGTAACAGACAGGAAAAGCTTCAATCCACGGCAGGGGTATACACAATCCTTGTAATGGCTGCAGCAAATTATACATTGGCGAAACATCCAGAGACCTACAAACACGCATTTCAGAACACCAGTACGCAGGCAGATCTGACGACTCAAGAAATGCCTGTGTTCAACACCGAAATTTACACAACCATTTAATCAACTACAGAAACGCAAGACTCATCGCCAGAGAAGACAACACGCAATACCGAAGAATCCTAGAATCATCACTCATCTGTATATCCAACAACTTCAACCAGAACAACGGCTTCTACAACATAGCTGAACCTATTGCCAAGAAACTTCTTCAACGCTATCCCACCTAGAACTCAAGAATGGTACACTGCAGGTCCTTTAAGTCACACTATGTTTTTAACTATCACTCTACTTTTAAGACTCACATGCAGCTTTCTCCACCTGACCCAGCATTCTCCACCTGACTGTACCCTATATATATCTCCATGTTGCTCATTTTCCAGGTAGATCTGTCTGTGACTGATAAAGCCACTGCGTGCGAAACGTTGTCAATAAAGGATCACATTATACTGCTTATGTGTTTATTTTTCCAAACCAGAAGGAAGGAAGGAAGGAGATGAAAAGAAGGAAGGACGGTATGAAAGGAAGGAAGGTAGGTAGGAAGGAAGGAAGGTAGGTAGGAAGGCAGGAAGGAAGGCAGGAAGGTAGGAAGGAAGGAAGGAATGACGACCCAGAAACAACAACCAGCTTCCAGAAGCTAATAGCAATTCTATGAAGTGTCCAGTGATTATATATGCATATATATAGAAACCAGAAGAAAGGAAGGACGAGATGAAAGGAAGGAATGTAGGAAAGAAGGTTAGAAGGAATGTAGGAAGGAAGGAAGGATGGAATGATGACCCAGACACAACAACCAGCTTTCAGAAGCTTATAGCAGTTCTAGGCACGTGTCCAGTGACTGTGTATATATAGAAACCAGAAGGAAGAAAGGAAGGATTAGATGAAAGGTAGTAAGGAAGGAAGGAAGGTAGGTAGGAAGGAGGAAGGAAGGAAGGAAGGAAGGAAGGAAGGAAGGAAGGAAGGAAGGAAGGAAGGAAGGAAGGTAGGTAGGAAGGAAGGAAGGAATGTAGGAAGGAAGGAAGGAATGACGACCCAGACGACCATGAACCTAGGATAACTACCTAACACAACTGCTTGCTGCTACTTTGAAGAAAACTGCTCAGAAGAGATGTTTTGTCTGTGCATATACAAAAAAACACCCACAAAAATGCAGAGACACTCGTTTATGTGTGAGGAATGTAAAACACCACTGTGCATGGAACCATGTTTCAAAGAGTTCCACAAGCTGCAGAACGTCTATGAACATGTCCAGTGACTGTACATTTGTATATATATTATAGAACAATAGTAATAAAGATTTTTTTGTATTGTTGGTTTGTGTAAACAAGTTTTGTAAACAATATAAAGATACTAATGTTTATGCTATTATTGTGTTGCATACAACGAATGTATATATATACATTGCACCTTACCTTGGCCTCACTGGCCACATAAGTTACGAAAAAAGAAAATAGTGAAAAACAAGAAATCTACGAATGGAAGTAAACAAATGTTTACCGAGTGAGTGGCATTCGCCACTGTTGCCATACGCGGTTCATTTTCTGCCAACTTTACACCTCCATATATCGTTAAATATTGATGGCAAAAATCTGTTTTTAGGACCAAAACAATCAGAAAAATAATCTTAACATTTTGATAAGAAAAAATAATTTTTTTTTTTCGAATATTTCCCGACATAGAATGACAGTTTCAGAAAGGGGTCTCCGACAGTCAAAGGGTTAATAAACAGAGGCAAAGATGCTGGATCTCCATACACTGAACCCCCACCATTATGGAGGTTTTACTCTTGATTTTATACGAGTATTTTAAAACAGTAAACAGTACTTCTGTTGAATGTATTCAGCATCTTTAAGTTTACTCACCACAATTATCTGGAAATCATTTATGAAAGATATAAATGCTAATGATACTGTACACCTATTAAACCTACTGATACTATTTATTTATATACAGTGGACCCTCGCTATTCGAACACTCCAAAACTCACCCTCATTCCAGAATGCTGTTCAAGTGCTGTTACCAAATGAATTTATTCCCATAAGGAATGATGTAATTAGATTAGTCCATTTCAGACCCCCAAAAATACACTTATAAAAGCACTTACAATAATAAACTTACATAAAAGGGTGAGTTTTGGAGTGTTCGAATAGCGAGGGTCCACTGTAAATCATAATTAGTGTATTTGGAAAAATAGTACAGAAGTAGTATACTATCATAACATTTCTATAAAGACAAAAACTTTGAGAAGAGAGAAAAACCACACCTGCAGACAAAAATGAAACATAAAAAAAGGGGGGCTCTATATTTTGACCTCTAAGGTCCTCTTCAGTAGATGAAGAGGACCACAGGTTAAGTAGTAGTCCTCCATTTCTGGTTTCATTTATGCCTACAAGCGCTTTCTCTGTCTCCACTGACTAGTTTTCATTATGCTACCAACAGTGAGCAAGAACTTTGTACTGTATACAGTGGACCCTCAGTTAACGAAAAAACTTCATCCCAGAAGCCTGCTCAAGTGCCATTACCGAACGAATTTACTTCCTTAAGAAATAATGTCACGTAGGTTAGTCTATTTCAGACCCCCAAAAATACACTTCCACATGCACTTACAATATTATACTTACATAATTGTACGATTTCCGGGGTATTCTTAACCGAGGGTCCACTGTACTTATAGTATTGTTGTTTGTTGAAGATGCATAACATTAACTCCTTTTAGTAATCTTCATTAATTAAAATTAGCCATTCATACACAAACTACTGAATAATCATATTTTCTCAAGCCTTTCAAGATTTTACATTTGTATACATTCTCCTGAATACATAATTAATTTTTGGCTTATTTTCTTTTAAAGGAACTCTGAGAATGAGCATAAAATTTGGTGTACTGCACGTATTCTGCATGAGGGTTCAAACGTTATGTGAAAAAAATAGGGGATATTTTGTAGAAAAAGTCATTACAAATATAAGCACTGCAATAAAGGCAGCAAATAAGCAAGAGCACAAAAGCACCTGTAAGGAATGTCAATAGTAATGCAGTGCTGACTGCAACAGAAAATAAAAAGTACAAATTTAAGATCAATAAATATATGAGTCATACAAAGTGCAACCAAACACCGCTAATGTATTGTACCATAAAAACTTGAAATTCAAAACACAGCAGCTAAACAGCTCTATTTTTCCACATGAAAATAATATTTGCCTGAGCCCTAGAAACTGGTAGAGACAAATTATGAAAATTAAGCCTCTACAAAAAAAATATTTGTTGCCATTTATGCCAAACTCTAGTGATAGTGAAACTACTGCTACTACTATTACTGAAGATGTGTGTACAGTACTGTACTAAAATGACATGACTGTACTAACCTTACATGTATGGAGGTAGCGTGCATTAATTACAGTAGGGACAGACAAATGATTCTGAAACAAAACACAAGCCAAAGAAAGAAACAAACAAATCACACTCTAAATAAAAAAGATGAATATATTGACATGCAGTATGACATTTTAACAAGTTAACCATGCACAAATGTCAACAAATACATGTTGTCCTCAATTCTCAGAATGCTTTATTTACTCAAGGTCTAGCAGATTTATACAGTGAATTGTGCATACTTTGCAAAAGCTAGCTAGCTATTCTGGTTGGTTAGGTCAACTCTACAGGTATAAGCTACTACAATGTTCGACATATTTATTGTAAGTTTCTTGCATTCTCTCTAAATTTAATAGGTAGTATGGAATTCATAAAAACTAATGCAATATAACTAATAACTAATCAAATAAAAATTTATTCATAACTAAATATAAGGACAAGTGTGATCAGAACACATGCTTAAATTTTTCATGAAAAGTGTACTGAACATCATAGATTCAATCATACTCAAAAAAATATAAAATATCTACAAATAAGAACAAATTACGTATAAGAGTTAAAAATATCTCAAATATAACCTTCGTTAATCACCTGCCAAGCTTTCTTCCTTTTACTAATTGTAAACAGAGTATGATGGACAAATACACTGTATACTGCAAGAAAAATGTCATCTAGGTGAAAGATGGTATCAAGTATCAACAGCTAATAAGACACACCTGTAGCACTAGGATTTTTTTTTTATTAACACATCGGCAGTTCCCACCAAGGCAGGGTGGCCCGAAAAAGAAAAACTTTCATCATCATTCACTCTGTTACTGTCTTGCCAGAGGCATGCTTACACTACAGTTATAAAACTGCAACATTAACACCCCTAGGATATTTATTACATTTCAGTTGTGGAACCTTTGTCTATCCAATGGACTGAAGAAATGTCATAACAGAAATGTTTCCTCAATCCTAGCACTACATAGGTCCTATTAGGAGTGTTACCATTTTTTTTACTTGGTTGATAGTAGTAGGTTGGTAGACAGCAACCACCCAGGGAGGTACTACCATCCTGCCAAACATGTGTTAAACGGAAACCTACAATTGTTTTACACAATGGTAGGATTTCTGGTGTCTTTTCTTTCTCTCTCATAAACAAGATTAAAGGTACACCTTGCTACTTCTACTTATATTTAGGTAGCATTACACATGCATATAGTACACAGATATGTATACGTACACATCTAAGTTTTCTTCTATTTCTTAATAGTTCTTGTTCTTATTTATTTACCTTTAATCTCCATGGAAGAGTGGAAAAGAATCCCTCCATGTGTTGTAAAAGGCAACTAAAATGTCAGGAGCAAGGGGCTACTAACCACTTCTCCTGCATAAATTACTAAACATAAGATTAGGTCAGGGGTTTCTAAGAGAGTTAGAGCTAAGGAAGGAGTAGCAATAATGTTGAAGGGAATATAAATGTATAAATTCAAGGATTATGTGGAGTAAAATAAGGGTTGGATGTGAAAAGTGGGTTACAGTAAGTGTTTATGCACCTGAGGAAGAAAGAAGTGTGGAGGAGAGAGAGAGATTTTGGGAAATGTTGAATGAGTCTGAGGGGAGTTTTGAACCAATTGAGAGAGTACTTGTGGTTGGGGATCTTAATGCTAAAGTGGGTAAAAATGTTGTGGAGGGAGTAGTAGGTAAATTTGGGGTGCCAGGGGTAAATGAAAATGAGGAGCCTTTAATTGAACTATGTGTAGAAAGAGGTTTGGTAATAAGTACGTAATATATATACAGTGGACCCCCGGTGTTTGTGATGCTCCAAACCCGAACAATTATGTAAGTGTATTTTTGTAAGTGCTTTTGTAAGTGTATTTTTGGGGGTCTAAAAGGACTTATTCCTTATGGGAATAAATTTGTTTGGTAATGGCACTTGAACAGCATTCTGGAACGAAAAAATCACGAAAACCGGGGGTCCACTGTACAGTGGTCCCTCAGTTTTCGTGCATCTCCAAACCGAACAATTATGTAAGTGTATTTTCGTAAGTGCTGTTGCAAGTGTATTTTTGGGGGTCTGAAACAGACTAACCTACGTGACATTATTTCTTAAGAAAGTAAATTCGTTCGGTAATGGCACTTGAGCAGCATTCTGAAACAAATTTTCGGCAAAAACCGAGGGACCACGTATTATGAAAAAGAGGATAAATAAGTATACAAGGCATGATACAGTATGTAATGAAAGTAGTTTGTCAGATTATGTATTGGTGGATAAAAGGTTGATGGGTAGGTTTCTGGATGTACATGTTTATTGAGGGGCAACAGATATATCGGATCATTATCTAGTTGTAGCTACAGTTAGAGTAAGAGGTAGATGGGACAAAAGGAAAATGGCAACAGCAAGTAAGAGAGGTGAAAGTGTATAAACAGCCTGGGTGCTGACCAGGCCTACTAAATTGCAAAGGAAATATTACTGGATCAAGAACTATTAAGAAACACAGGAAAGTAAGGATATATGTGTACTGAATGTAAGTAAAGTTTGCAAGATTTACTTGTCATATTACACATTAATGAGACAAGGAGCAGCAATCCTGTCAGAATGCAAAACATTTTGCAGGTTTGAGTTTTACACTCATTTGCCAGAACAGTATGACCTTCCTGGATGGTTTTGTCTACCAACCCACTACAATGTATGAGATAATGAAAACATATAATAAAAATTAAGAAAAACTGTAAAATGTTACTAAAAACCTACACTACCAGTATCTGAACAAAAAAAATTGCAATCTACAAAAGCCTAGCCACACAAGCAGACAAAATATTACATAGCATTAAATTTTTTGTGTAATCTTTCTAAATCACAAGGTTACTGTTTATAATCAATGTTGTTTACATTCTCTACAATATACACAATTCAAGTATTTACAAATTTTTGACTGTGTGGTGCTCCCTAAGCCCTGTACCTGGTATAAAGAAATACTACAGTAAGCTCTCGGTAACAGTGGGATACAGTACTTTCACAAGTCACAGCAAATGCCAAAACAGCAAATATTGCTACTTGACAGACTCAGGATACTAGCTAGTAAAGGAATGCATGTATGTGGGCAGAGACTTGGGCATGGATACAAGAGGAAAAGAAGGAGAGGCTATTATATGCAGGGCATCTGGCTGTGTATGATCCAGTCACTGGCTGTCAGCAACATACACACTACTGTACAGCACTCTGGGAACCACCATAGCCCAATGCTCACCTATTACTTACCTGAAGGTTACCTAAGATAATTTTGGGTGTCACCGCCTTAGCTTGCTCTCAGATTGGGCCTCATGACTGATGACCTGATTAACCAGGCTGCTGATGCAGTCATATATGCACCACAGCCCATGTGATCAAGAAATGACTTGAGGAGCTTCTCAAGTTCCTTTTAAAAGACAGCCAGGGGACTGTTGGTAATTCCTCTTATATATGAAAGGAAGGTATTGAAAAGTCTTGGTCTCTTTATACTTACTGAGTTATATAACTGAGCTTCTGCTTTTCATTGGGAGTATTCTTCACTGCCTGCAAAGCTTCTTACTTTCATAGGGAGTGATTTTGGTATGCTAATTTAAGACCAATCCCTTCAGAATTTTCTAGGTGTAGATTATGTCGTGGAATCTCCATGGGGAAGTGGAACATAATTCTTCCTCCTTAAGCCATGCGTGTCGTAAGAGGCGACTAAAATGCCGGAAGCAAGGGGCTAGTAACCCCTTCTCCTGTATATATTACTAAATGTAAAAGGAGAAACTTTCGTTTTTCCTTTTGGGCCACCCTGCTTCAGTGGGAAACGGCTGACGTGTTGAAAGAAGAAAGAAAGATTATGTCGTCTCTCTCATCTACATTCCAAGGAGTACATTTCGAGAGAGTTTCAAGAGTTTCCAATAATTTAGGTGCTGATTGAATTTATAGAGAGAACAAAGATTCTGCAATTATGCCTGCCTTAAATGGGCCTGCTGTGTACAGCAATATTCTAGTCTTAAAAGAACAAGTGATTTAAAGAGTATCATAACTGACTTAACATTTCTTGTCTTCTTGGGCTTGTAATAACACTGGTGTCATCCTTAAATGTGAGAACTTCCAACATTATCACTCCTAAGTCTCTCATTAATATTATGCTCTACTGAATAATTTGAGTTTGTTTTATATGTACTCTGTTCAAGTTATTATTTTCTTAATTTTTCCAAAAAGTGGTAATTGAAATTAGTCTTCAATCAGTATCATATTGCTTTCTATGGCTCAGTGGAAGACCTGATTTACATCAGCTTGAAGATTTGCAGTTTCCTCAATGGACGTCACTCTCAAACAAAATCTAGCATTTTTTACCAAAGGATGATACAGTACTATGATTTTTGTTTCTTTGTCTATGCTAGATATGAGAATGAGAAAGATAATTGGGGCTAGTGCTGTGCATTGAGGAATAGTTTTTTCTTTCACTGTAAAAGCCCTGATTTTACTTTGTTCACTGTCCCACTTGGGTTCTACTTGTTAGAAAGTTAAATATCCATCTGCCTGCTTTTCCACTTATATTCTGTTTGCATGCATTTTCTGAGCTACTACACCATGATCACATTTATTGAAAGCTTAGGCAAAGTCTGTATACAATGCATTTGTGTTTTGTTCTCCAGTGCATCCAAGATCAAGTCGCAATGGTCCAGCAAATGTGAGAACTGCTCTAAACCTATGTTGCCAGGGCTGTAGAATTATTGTAAATCCATGTGTTTAATAATCTTGTTTCTTGAAATCTTTAAAAAAATTTGATTAGGCGGGACATCAGTGCTATCAGTCTAGTTTTTATGATTTCTTTACTGCCACCATTATGGAGTGGAGTTATATCCAAGGATTTTAATGATCATGAGATGACTCCTGTTCTCACACTCAATCTCCAAAGGATATTTAAAACACGTGGTATTTTTTTTTTTGCAATGCTTGATGAATATGTAGTTCTGTGAGTCTGGGCCTGAGGCAATGTGCATGATCATGCCATCAGTACCTTCTTCAAAGTCAAATGAGATTAGGGCTATGTCTGAAATTATGGTGATATTGTCAGCATTTTAAGTCTCATTCATAAAAAAACTCATTTGGATTGCCAATCTTTAGTCTGATTAATGGCTTGCTAAAGAGAGAGTCATCTTGTGATTTCAGTAGATAATTTCACTTATTTTTTTGTTGAGTAACAAAAAGGCACAATACCGTGACTGGCACAATACACAAATGACCCGTACATAGGAGAGAGGAGCTTACCATGACGTTTCAGTCTGACTTGGACCATTTACAAAGTCACGCTAACAGAAATGAGAGAAGGAGGGAGTATATATAGGCCAACAGACAGGGACAGGACAAGAGAGGTAGTAGGAAATGAAGAAGAGAGGTAGTGGTAGAGGTAGTAGTAGTAGTAGTGGTGGTGAAGTCAGTCAAAGACTAAGAAAGAGGAGCACTGCAAGGGAGCTAGGGGCCCACAGAGGGTAGGAACAAGAACACAGAGGGAAGGGAAATATAATGGACCAAACACCCAAGGCAGAAGAAAAAAAAACCAAAGGAAAAAGAGGAAAGGGGAAGAGGGAGAAGAGGAAAAGAGAAACAGGTTAATTTAAGTCACGGGTGTTCTGAAGTTCAGAGCATTTTACAATGTAATGGGAAAGGAAGGCATCTACAGAGAAAAAGCCAGGACTAAGATTCATAAAAGGAAAGTTGTGTTTAAGGAAGGATTCAACCAGATGGCGACTGTGAAAGTTAGAAGTAGGGTACAGTTTTAGCAGAAGACCAGTCCACAAGATCTCTGTAACCTTCTCACTACCATTGCTTTTGACACTGCTCGCCTGAATTCACAAATTCATTCTTCTAAACTACAGAATAAACTTCAACGTCTCATCTCAGTTAGCCCTTGGTCAAAATTCTCCCTTACCGACTGTGTTACTAATCTGTCTTCTGTCACACTCTCCCAACATGAGCATGAACTGCTTGGTTTTAGTCTTTCCCTTGCCACTTCACCTACTCCTCGCACTGGAATTGACCTGATTAGCTCTTTTGATTCTTTTCATCAGTCTTGCTCTCGTAATCTTCCTGACTTGTCCACTTTTCGTGGTGCTCTCCTTCATGCTCTTGATAAGTCTGTTTTCTAAGAATTACCACCTTTCTTGCTGCTATCAACTTGCCCTTTCTTCTCTTAAATCTAACACTAACATTGTCATCCTCTCTTCTGACAAAGGCAATTCGGTAGTTATCCTTGATCGATAACTACCGAAAGCTGATGTCTTGCTCTCTGGTTCACATACCTACACTCCTCGCGTTTCCAACCCTCTTGATCGCATCAAGAGAACTTTCAACAAGAAACTAAGGACTCTCTCCGACCTCTGTCCTCCTGACTTTGACCTTGTTCAATATTTTGTGTTATCTGTTCCTCTCTGCCCTATTTCTATGGTCTTCCCAAAACTCATAAACCTGATATTCCTCTACATCCCATCATATCCTCTAGAGGTTCTGTCTCTTATTCTCTTGCTTCTTGGCTGGCCAAAGCCCTCACTCGCTTTCTTGGTACTTTTTCTCCTGCCCACCTTCGTCACTCTCAAGACTTCATCGAACGTGTTCGCTCTCTCCCGTTGAGTCCCTCTTCACTAACGTCCCTCTTGATGATGTCCTTAATTTTCTCAGAGAGAAGGCCATTGAAGGGTTACTTCATCTCCCTATACCTACTGATGTCTTTCTTGATCTTATCCACCTTTGTGTGGACTCAAATTCCTTTTCTTTTCAAGGTAAATATTATTCTCAAACCTTCGGTGTCGCTATGGGCTCTCCTCTATCTCCTGTTCTTGCTAATCTTTACATGGAATACGTACTTCGAGACCGTTCTTCTTCCTTCTATTGATGTGCGCCCTTCACTCTGGATCCACTACGTAATGACATCTTTGCTCTTTGGCCTCATGACTCTAGTCTCTTCCAACCATTTGTTGTTGCCCTTAATAATCTTGCCCCTTCCATTAAGTTTAAAGATGAATGGGAATCTAATTCCTCGCTTCCTTTCCTTGATGTTCATGTCCACCGCTCAGATACTACAGGTAGTACTGCTTTTTCCGTGTACCCCAAGCCAATGCACAAAGGCATGTACATACATTCACTACTTTTCTTATCATGCTTCCTCTGTCAAAAAAGTGTTCTTATTTCCCTCTTTCTCCGTGCTCTCTGCATTTGTGATCCTCAGTTCCTTGAATCAGAAATTTCCACTCTTCATAATTCATTTTCCCATCTTGGCTGCCTTCTAGCATACTAAACAGACTTTCTTCTCTCCCAAACTCTCTACTCCTGGGAACTCTCCTGTCCTCTGCCTTCCCTATACAGTGTATCTCTACTTACGAGCAAAATTCGTTCCAGTCGGTTATTCAAGTGCCGATACCAAAGGAATTTTTTCCCATAAGAAATAATGAAAATTAGGTTAATCCATTTCAGACCCCCAAAAATACACTTACAAAAGCACCCACAAAAATACACTTACATAATTGTTCGAGTTTTGAGCTGCTCGTAAGTAGAGGTACCATTGTATTTAGAGTCTTTCTAATCTCAACAACTCTCTACATTCCTTAGACATCAAACTTACTCTTCGCCAGACTAACACTCTCTGCACCAATCTAGTTCATACCTCTCCTCCCTCTATAGATGCTCCTGGTGTCTACTCTATTTCTTGTTCCTCTTGTCCTCTTACTTTGGAGAAACTGGCCGTTCTCTTTCTGACAGACTCAGGGAGCATTACACATGTCATGTCAGAGATCAGTCATCCTACTGACTGGTCTTCTGCTAAAACTGTCTACCCTACTTCTAACTTTTACAGTTGCCGTCTGGTTGAATCCTCCCTTATACACAACTTTCCTTGTATGAATCTTAGATGTGGCTTTGTCTGTGTAGAAGCCTTCCTTTCCCATTACATTGTAAAATGCTCCGAACTTCAGAACACCCGTGACTTAACCTGATTCTTTTTTTCCCTTCTCCCACTTCCCCTTTCCTCTTCTCCTTTGGGTTTTCTTTCTTCTGCCTTGGATGTTTGGTCCATTATTATTTTTCCCCCCCTCTGTGTTCTTGTTCCTACCCTCTGTGGGCCTGAGCTCCCTTGCACTAATCCTCTTTCTTAAGTCTTTGACTGACTTCACCACTACTACTACTACCTCTACCACTACCTCTCCCTCATTTCCTACTACCTCTCTTGTCCTGTTCCTGTCTGCTGGCCTATATATACTCCCTCCTTCTCTCCTTTCTGTTGTTAGTGTGACTTTGTAAATGGTCCAAGTCGGACTGAAAAGTTGTCATAGCCTTCCCCTAAGATTGTTTCTATTACACCATTTGCATTTTAAACATCTTTGAAATAAAACACTAGGA